>BLKR01015123.1:0-107177 GCA_011170035.1 Teleogryllus occipitalis | reverse complement strand
GACAGACGGACACACGGACACACGGACACACGGACAGACGGACAGACGGACACACGAACAGACGGACACACGGACAGACGGACACACGGACAGACGGGCACACGTACAGACGGACACACGTACAGACGGACACACGGACAGACGGACACACGGACAGACGGACACACAGACACACAGACACACAGACACACAGACACACAGACAGACGGACACACGGACAGACGGACAGACGGACAGACGGATAGACGGACAGACGGACAGACGGACAGACGGACAGACGGACAGACGGACAGACGGACAGACGGACAGACGGACAGACGGACAGACGGACAGACGGACAGACGGACAGACGGACAGACGGACAGACGGACAGACGGACAGACGGGCAGACGGACAGACGGGCAGACGGACAGACGGGCAGACGGACAGACGGGACAGACGGGACAGACGGACAGACGGACAGACGGACAGACGGACAGACGGACAGACGGACAGACGGACAGACGGACAGACGGACAGACGGACAGACGGACAGACGGACGTTTTGCGTCATTCGATTTTTCGTATGAAGGGCCCACAAAACATTGATTCTGACTACACCACGTGTTAGAGGAATTTTATTATAATTTTAGCAACTGGATTTATCCACTTTTTCGTTACCAGGGCTCTGTAATAAGTCTTTCTGCAGAAAATGGGCATTACTTAACTTCTTCTCTACTCCGTAGCCAGAAAGGAAAATTTAATAAAAAGTATTAGGACATCAATTTCGGAAAAAGAATAAATTTAGAAGGTCAAAATGTAAGTGCGGGTTTATTATTTTCTACTTAAAATTATGTTTGATTCATTCAAATTATGTTTATCAAATTATGTTTGTTACGTTTATTATTATTATTATTTCGAATTCTTTTATAATTCTTTATAAGCTTTGTAGAGTTCAATATTAAAACAATTATTAAAATGTACAAGTTTGTCATGAATATCGGTTCTTCACGATTGATACATGGTTCTGCGCGCATCAATTGCTATGATCATTAATCCCACTAATGTAGAGAATGTCCTTTAATGCCTGGAGGTTGCGGTTTTACTCCCCCGTTGGATGGAGAGATCCGGGACCGACCTACACATCCACTGTGCACACAAGACACTGCCATAGCCAAGACAAGTCACGTTAATAGAATATACTGAGAAGATGTTTTCATTGTTATTGGACTTAAATAGTTTGTTAATATGTTCGTTATGCATACAATCATTTTCATATAATGAAACTTAAAATACTAAAACTGAAACGCAGTATGTCATTGAACGCTTATTGGCAGGCGGTGAATTCAGTGTAAGAGTGTTACTAAATATATATGCGTAACTTGTGGGTGGGGGAGCTTGGAGGGGGGGTACTGCCCTCTTCACAATTTTCAAATTTATATTTATGAATAAATCTGTAATTTTAAATTAATCAAAATTTTCAAAACATATTAATACAAAATTTCAAATGTAGGTATTTTAAAATATCTTATTACTATATCGTAATACTTTACGTAAACTCTTGGTGCTACAGAATGGTACTTACTTTCTCGTTATAGTTAATTTTCTAATGTCTTTGCTGTGGTCTACCTTAGTGGGCTAGCTATTCGGCCATCCCCTGGCTGATGCCATCCATCGCCGCCCAAAATATATATTTTTTAATTTTTCTAATTTTTTTTGTTTCCTAATGGTAGAACCGAAGTATTACTTTAACAATATTCAAGAAGAGTAAAACTGCGTCCTAAATGCAAATTTTCGTTGAAAAATTTGGAGCCATTTTTAAGGAAATGTTTAAGTGTTGGTGAAATGTGAAATTTGAGGCTCTTTCACCGAAAACGTTTGAGACACTTTTCAGACATTTGATACACATGTACTCGTAAATGGAATTATTTATACCATTTGTCAGTAATGTAAATATTAGAGACGCGAGAGACACGTCAAAAAATTACATTTGCGTAATTTTTGAAAAAACAAAAGAATACAGCAAAATGGCTTTAATCCCATCTTAAATAGCTAATTTGCTATTGCACTGCACAAGAGGTTTGAAGATAAAAAAATTGGAGCAGCTTTTGAGTAAATGGCGTTTGAGCCTGGACTTAAATGCGGAAATTTGAAATCAATTTCGCAGAAAAATTTCTCAAAAAAGTTCTCGAGAAACTTTACAAGACCTGATTTGAAGCATACACACTCGTCAATGGAATAGTGTATAGACGTCACCGGTTATGTAAATATTAGCGACATGAGAGAGATGTCAAAAAATTGCAATTGTGTAATTTTGGAAGAAACAAACGAATAGAGAAAAACGGCGTTTATGTCGTCTTATATGTACATTCAACACTATCGCTACCAAAAGATTTTTAAAAAAAGGAGCCGTTTTTTAGCAATTTTTGCTTTTCATATTTTTTAGTATTGCACATACTTCACTCGATATTGCATGAAAACTAAACCTTTCTACAAAATGTACATAATCTTAATAAAAGATCTTATTTTAGAAAACAAATTTTATTTTAAGGGAAAATCTTTTATCTTCAATTTTATAGTTTAAACTACGTGCCGAAAAAAGTTCAGTATTTTACAATTTTCGAAAATTCAGTGTTAACAGTGAAATCGGACCTATATTACCTTTATAAGTGTATTTTGATCTATTCTTGCAAGAAATTTAAAGATATATTTTGAAGTCATTTTTGAGAAATTTTTGAAAATGTCCCAATTGCTTCATAAATTACTGCAAAAATTAATAAATGTTTTTCAAAATCGCAGAGCTTTGAGTGAAGCTAGATCGGTAAGGGTATATTCAGTTGGGAAAAAATCCTACGGATTGGCGCTAGTATTGTTCACAGAAGGCAGACGGACAGACAGACAGACAGACAGACAGACAGACAGACAGACAGACAGACAGACAGACAGACAGACAGACAGACAGACAGACAGATGGACGAATAGACAGGCAGACAGACAGGGACGGACGGACGTTTTGAAAATACTAACTTTTTCGGTATCAGGGTGCCCCAAACTGTGTAATTCCGCTGAAACCTCGAAATCGATTTTCCGTAGCGTTACAATATTTTCTCTCAAGTAAATGTATTACTCCGTTTATACGTACGTATACGAGAAATTAAAAAGTGAACAGCAATAATTCTTCATCTGATCAATAAAAATCTGGTATTAAAACTTTACAAATAGGAGCAGGAACAGTTCATACTATTACCAAGATTGTTGTAACAATTAATAATATATTTAAAAGTCTATTGTGTGAATCTGTGAAACTTATTGTAAGATCCTATTGATCGCACATACTAGCTCCCCACCTAAAAGGCACCAATATAAGCGATCACGCATCGGTCGCAGATTAATTCATCGATTACTTCGGTGAACCGAAACACCTGACAGAAATCCTCGGTTTTTGGAGTTTGCGTGTGCAGAGTTTCTGCAATGCGGCTGCTCTGAAATCTGAGAAGTGCTTGGGTGTGATGACCATATCATGCAGAACACACAGATAGTCGTGAATAAAATTAAGTTTGATTAAATAAATCTAAAATCGAGAGATGAGGATGATTAACAGATGACGTGGCAGCGAAAGATTACAGATGATCGATTGCGCTACTAAAAAACTTCCTTACATCTAACTGATATTGCATTTCACCGGAAGCCGGCTCCTCCGTTGATTATCGTCCTTGGTTGGGAGGGCGAAAGCCTCCGTTACTCGCATTATTGTATTTGCCCCTTAGCGGCACTGCTGGTGCCCCGAGCGGCACTGGCTAGTCCGCTGGGTTCCTGGAACGGTGATGTTGGTGGCGGACCGTGTCTGGTAGGGACGCCACATCAATGTCGATGTTTTAAAAACATCCATGTTCCTTTAACAATATCTATATTTTAAACATCGATATACGAAGCGGATGTTTTTTGAACATCGTTTTATATACGATGATTTGTTCATGAATGAAAAAGTCCCATAATTACAACTGTGTAAAAGTTTAAAAATATAATATCTGGTCAATGTTACTACGGTCTATTTGTTTGAACCAAGTAAACGCGGTGAGTACTTACTACATTGAGCATACTACCCCTCACCCGAGATTATCCTGATGCCTTGGTGTTTCCTTCGCCTTTCTTCGTCTTTTGCAGATGAAATATTATTTTCAGTTAAATTTTAGTTATAAATTTATGTACACTGTCACTGTCAAAATCAATTTTTGGCACGAGTTTTAAGTTAAAAGTTATTAAGCTCGCTTTAAGACATCGGTGATTGAAAACATCGATGGTTATTGGTCGATGTATGATTAACATTTATGTTATATTTTTGAACATCGATGTTTCGTGGTCGATGTCACAACCTCATTGCAACGGAACCTCATTGCAACAGAACCTCATTGCAAAGGAACCTCATTCACGTGATGATCACTCGTCGTGCGAATACTCATTTTTTTAAATAAGTTGAGCTCTTTGTGGACCCCTATCTGCACGTAGTTATTGTGCTTGGGTTGCTCTCTCTACCCAAGGTTATGGCGTGGCGACACGCCTTAATGAAGGCTCAGCGGCATTGACCGAGCCGAGCGCCGATGATGCCGATTGTGGAGGGTTTATTTTGTGCGCACTAACAAATAAGTAAAACTTTATGAATATAATAGGATATTTACCGTAGAATACTCTGTTTAAATGAAATTTTGAAAAATCAGTGTAAAATAGATATATTTATACATACAAAAATAAGTACAATTATTACAAGAAAAATATTTACCAATACCCTGAATCTTTTTCACATAGACTATTTTGCTAATATTTACAGTTCTTCTGATAAAGGAAATGGAAGAATAGTTATTTGTGCATTACATTTTCTCAGAATGGCCAATATTGTACATGTGTTGTGCTTTCATTATTATACCACATTTTCACGAAAAAACAAGAAAAAGGAGTTACTGTTCAATGGTCGGGATTGGAGAAGAGTTAACACTTTTGGTATGCAGTCCTCGTGTAAACTACCTATCCCAGATCAATAGTTGACAATTATTATTGAAATTAACAAAGAAAAGGCTGAACTTTTCAGCTGACGTTTGTCCATAATCTACAATGAGAGTTAGCTGTGAGGTTTGGAATTCAGAAATGTGGAGACATTATTTCCTATATTTACTTGTCTTTTTATTCTGATATCAAATTCCGTTCGCAATTTCCGCATTGTTCAAAATAAAAATATAAAATAATGTTTCATAAATTGACGATCAAAAATATTATAAAGACATTAATAGATGTTCAGAAAAAAACATTGAAGTTGTGAAGTTGAAGTCGAAGATATAGGATTTTTTAAGCTTCACAGCGATGTTGTATTTTACCCTGATCATGGTAATAGAACCAATAACTCAATTCATATTGTCTTAAAAATATATTTTATTTTTGTTAATTGGGAATTACTTGCTGGAACATAAATATATTTTCAAGAACTGAAAGGAGAAAAAACAGCTCTCGGAAGCTAACGACATGTGACAAAAATAGTGAATTTGAAACGAACAATATGAAGTTCTATTCAAAAGGCTGAAGGGTTAATCATCAAAATTGCGTCTCCTAATAGGCAAGTTTTAGTTAAGCAAATTCTAAATAAATATAATAAAATAAAGATTAATTAATTTGGCCATTGGTCCACCACATACATACGAACTAAAATCATTCCCACAGCTTTTCCTCAGTTCTGAATCCGTCCTCAACAAGCCCTCCAACTCCAAATCACACAGCAGGAAATCCACATCACACAGAAGGAAAAGAACATTACACGACCTTCAAATCCACGACCCGAAGGTTCACTCATATTCAATTTCCACCTACCCCGCGAAGAGTGAATGACGAGCACTACTTCCTACATCGTCGAGCCGCTCATTTCCACACACCAAGTCCGACCGTGCACCTCGTCGCGGGGCCCCAGCGTCAGTCGCAGCACTGCGAGAACACGCTCTGCAGGGCCTCGCCCATGCCGGCGAAGCAGTGGCGCAGCCGCGAAAAGCGACCCTGGCGGTGCTTGGCGGAACGAACGCGGCGGCCGCGGCCGCGGGAGCGCGCTGCGGACAGCGCGGCGGCGGCGGCGTCGCCGGCGGCCCGGGCCGCGGCGTCCTGCTCGGCGGCGAGGTGGCCCGCGTACGGGAGCACCTCGCCGGGGCGCAGCGGGCTGCTGGGCCGCAGGGGCAGCCGCAGCCCCATCATGGAGGGGATCTCCGGCAGCTGCGGTAGCTCCTTGAAGGGCGGGAGGCCCCCGTGCGTGAGCGTCGCCTGGTCGCACTCCGACACCGGCGCCAGCACCGTCGACGCCGACTCCGTCAGGCTCGAGCCGGAGTACAGCTTCTCCATGCGCACCACGTCGTACATCTTGCGGTGCCTGAGCCGGAAACGCTACTTGAATCTAACTAGTGGCATGAAGCAGCTCCAGCCCATCCTTAAAACCACCAATAAAGCACTTCTTTACATTATTCTCGATTGCACTACAACCTCCTTTGAGCTTTGGCAAACATCCGCAAACTCGCAGCACAGCGAGATCTCTCTACTTTAAGTGATACGAGACATCAGAGAAAGGAAAATCATCCTAATCCTCAGGATATAACTGCAAACAGATTTAGAAAGGAAGAATCGTGGGCGGTAAGTAGCTCGTTTTTTAATACACTGCACCGACATTTGCCCGTAATTGACATTATTGGACTATTATTTCATTATTACATAGAGGTTTTAATGTCCCTGATAGCGCTTCATATATTAATACCAGATACGAAAGTTACTTTAGTCTGAGACACAACATTGGATTTATTTCTCCCAAAACTTTGAGTTGATTAGGAATCCAATTAGAATAAGCGGAATAGCACAATCAGATATTTGCATTTTCAATCAAAATCGTATCTGTGTCATTGTCTTGTATTTTCTCAAAGTTTGTGGATATCTAATCTGGTAACCATAGACACCTTTTACAAGGCTGCATAGTTTTGTTTCAATTTTTTTCGCAATAGAAATGGGCAGTAACTCCAATATACACGGTACAATTTTCGTTCAGATTCTCATACAGTTTCTGTACAGAAACTTCAAAATCCCAAACTAGGGCCATATTTATAAACCTCTGCCACAGGCCTGCCAAGCCTAGTGTTTGGTTTTGCGATTTATGAACGGCCCCTAGCCAATTCCAGTCGCCCCTTGCCGTCCCAGCAAGCCCCCATAATGGCAGGCCCCTAACAGCTCTGCTGGCAGAGCTTCATAAATACGACTCTAAAAGCCAAAGGTCGTCAGTTTTCTTTCAACCCCCGCGCGCATTGGCAATGAATGATGTACCTGTAGGCCTCGAAGTAGTCCGCGGCCTCGTCGGCGTCGCCGCGGGAGCGCGAAAGCGACAGCTTGGCGGCGAGGTCGCGCGGCCGCGGCGCGGTGGACGCGCCCGACACGGGGTCGGACGAGCACTTGCGAGGCGTGTCCGCGGCGCCCGCGCCCCGCGACGAGCACAGCGACGGCCGCGACCCCGACCACGCCCCCGGCCCCGCCCCCGCGGCGCCGCGCAGGCGGCGCGGGCGGCGCGGCGGCACCGGCGGCGCCTGCGAGCGCCTGCTGCCCGCCAGCGACATCGCCGACGGCGGGCTGCCGGCCCACAGCACGCGCGGGGGATTACTTCGCGTCAACTGCTTTGGTCATTAGACCCGTAAGTGTAATGCACAGAATGTCTCCTGAATCTAGTACGACGCAACTGCTGTTGGGCAATATGTTGCTTGGGAATATCAAGAGTATTGCAAAGAGGCGGTTGAAATCAGTTGATTCATTCACTATTTAGTATTTCAAGGCGCGTCAACTGCTAATATCAATAGTCCCGTAAGTGTAGTGCATGCTTTATTATGGGAGGCTGTGATCTTTCTCCATTAAATGGCGAGATCCGACGCCGGTCTGCAGACTTTTCCCTATTCAGATATCTCCCGCTAGCGAGGTACCGCCTCAGCCTGAGAAAGCTTTAAGCCCCAGACTGATCTCCGACGTATGTGGTAGTGTAGTGTATGTAAGTGCACTCCCAATCAGACTGTACTCCCAGTCGGAGGCACTTCAGTGACATCAGTTGATGCCCTGAGATCGCTAAGGCGGTGTACGATACCGTCCGCCTAATGCATTAATGATCATCGAATCAACTGCAAATAATCCATATTCAAACATGAGATTCACATTTACATGCGCTTCAGGGGATTTACAGGCGGTTTAACCTGGTTTCTAAAACTTTGCCGAAAACTGTTCAGCAAAATGTAGCGAACGCGAGTAATCACGTAGAACCTGTGATGAGCGTGTAGTGGCGAATACAGGATTTCGCACATGGTGAATATAGTATTCTTAGCAATAGGCGACTCAAGTGAGCGGCCCAGTTGGCATACCCCGGCTTGGCGCTTCTCTGCGGGCAACCGACATGGCTCACTTCTAGCAGGGGTGGGGGAAGAGGAATGGATAGGAGGCGCTGATCTCATTGCTGACAGGAGGAAAAAAGATGTAAAGGAGTTCAGTCTAGTGAGAAGGGAATGGCTGGCGGGTCATTGCAACGGGCGCAGACGGACAGTTTGGTCCAATTCTTTCATTTGAGCAGCCCTGATCTAGCAGATAGAATAAGCGGAGCATACTAGGAGCTGAAATGATTGTGACAACTGCGGGTGGCGAAGTAGCAGCAGGATGAATGGTCAATCGTGAATCAGGAAATTCACTATTAGCTAATCTGAGTGGATAGTAGTGAAAGCAGGTAATCAACTAGTTTTTGGGATGAGTAGTTGTGGTGATCACATGTGATCATGTAGCTTCTGGAATATGTAAATAGTCACAAACACGTGTGACCAACTAATTTCTGGGATGTGTAGGTAGTATTTGGCGAACACGGTTGTCCACAGCTATCAGATGAGACAATTGTGGAAAGAAGGCCATTAGTGTCGGCATTGAAGGGAATAATGGTCGATCTTACTAATTCCAACTAAGTCATTCGGTTGATCTTGACCTCGAATTAAATATAATGTAGAACCTCTTGAGGGTAGGTCAATAAAAGACAAGTTGTTTTTTACAAGGGTAACGTTTCGGCCGGGTATGGCGGTTGGCAATAACTATAAAAACCAAATACAACTTAGCAATCATCTAAAAAACTGTAAGGATAAATAATACTAATCGAATAAATAATGGTAAGTATATTAATACAACCAGATAAAATAATAATTGGTAATATATATACAATATACATACCCAAGTAAACAACATTGCGGTGGGCAATGACACATAGACACCGCTGATCCTGTCCTCGGGAGCAACGTACTATACAAAATGACATTAATTTAATACATGCTGCCTAACATATCCGTAATTACAGGTAATCAGCTGTTACGGTTATCTTTGCCATATTGCATAGCAAATTATAGTTGAAATTCGTATGTAATAACACATCATGTAAATGTGCACTACGTGTATATTTTTCTTGTATTATTGATATTTATAGCCCTGAAGCAGGCCAAATAAATGGCCGAAACGTTGGCATTGTAAAAAGCAACATGTCTTTTATTGACCTCAAGAGGTTCTACATTATAATACCAAATAATACTTCTAAAGGGTGGTTTCCACGAGACGCAATCGAAATCCTTGTCCGCGTGACCAAATTGTTTCGGTGCGCTTCTATTCGCGTGGGCGGCGCGCGCGGGGGCGTCCCTGCCTGGTGTCCGACGACTTGCCGTCCCTGGCGGCCAGCAGCTCCACGGCGCCCGCGGCGGCCACCAGCGTGGAGGACGCGCTCACGCCCGCGCTCACGCCCAGGCGCCCTCGCTCGCGCGCGCGCCTCGCCCTCCGCGCCCTCGCCGCCCTCTCGTCCTCGTCCTCCTCCTCGTCCTCCTCCCCGCCGGCGCCCTCGCCCTCGCCCAGCAGCTGGCTGCTGTTCCACTCGTCCGAGTCGAACATGCGCCGCCGCCCGCGCCCGCGCTCGCGTCCGCCCGCCGCCGCCGCCGCCCCCGCCGCGCCGTCGCCGCCCTCCGTCAGCGTGGACGAGGTGGTAGAGCCCGCGGTGGCGCGCGCCGCGGACCGCGACGGCGTCGACGTCAGATCGCTCGACCCCGACGCCCTGCACAGCGCCGTCATGCACTTCGACCAGCCTCAACTATTCATTATGCTTGCCTGACTCAACTACTTCCAAATTTAAAAGATTTTTAGCAGTCACTGTGCTTCTGCTGTTTAATGAATTAAATTAACGTCGAAGGGAAGTTCAGCTTTGCAATGAAATTCGCGTTATCTCAAATATTCATTATACTTTCCAGAGTCAAATAAATAAATGTTCATCAGACATTTTCCAATATATTGGGGAATATTAGAAAACTGCCTACGTTTTTCATATCTAAAATAACTATATAATAATAACTTCGTAATATCTAATAACTTGAAGCGGAGTGCCGAAGAAGCGGCCCTTGGACCCTCACATCTTCCACTTCTCTCTCAATATATATCAACGTAGAGATATTGAATACATTTAAACATTCAAACGGTAAAAAATTAACTTTAAGCCAAATCATCGCTGAACTGATTAAAAACGTTGGGAAAAGCGTTGACATAAAACGGTAAAATAGAAAACATAAAGCTGAGCACTGCTAAGGCCTTTGCTCACAAAATATATTACAGATGTTTATTGTAACTTTGAACGAGTCTGTCGAAACTTGACCTCAATATTTATTCTTACACTGATTGAAAAAAATGAATATTTTGTAATTAAATGCAGGTTGATTTTCTCTGTAATTTCCTGCCATTGTCGCAGAGAGCTGAATTGGAGATCTTCCAGACGGTTTTCCTTCATCCTTCCGAAAAAAATGTTTGTCTATGTCAAAGGATATGGCCGAACAAAGCGGTGAAAAGTACCCCCAAACCAAATCGACAAAGACGATGCTCATATGAAAGGGAATAAAAATGTCGAAGATTCCACCAAAATCACGTGTGACGGCTACCTTTACACGCAGTCACTGCCGACCTCCAATGACCGCGAGAGAGGAAAGATTCGTAAATCACACTGGTGTGGGCTCAGGAGACCGAAAGGCAAGCAGCAGGTAAAATCCGGTTGAGTGGCGAGTCCGAGTGGTCTAGTCCAATGCTTTGCCAGCCGACGCGGCACTCGGAAGCGCTGCCGTGTGGTTGCGTGTGAAGGCGAAGTAAGCGTTCGCAATACCTGGAGGTGTCCGTGCCCACGTTGAGCGCTGCGGAAGAATTAAAACTTCTCGCCGAAATCTTTTATATTGGATATAATTGAAATTACAGGAGAAATGAGTTTGAACACGAAACTTCAAAAATTCCTTTGTGTCAGGGAGGTTAGGTACATGTTTTGCAGGAACTTTTAAGAACTCAAATCATTGATTTCCTGTCATTATCGGTCGGGCCGGAGATCTTCAGCGTGTCTTTTCCTTCGTAAACAAACGAAACCAGTGTGTCTGTGTCCATAAGCTGAGTTTCTCCCTCTTTTAAACCAATGCTTGGCCAGCAGACGCGCTACTCAGAAGCGCTGCCGACTGGTCGGCAGCGACCGCGAGAGAGGAAAGTTTCGTAAATCACACTGCTGTAGGCTCAGGAGACCGAAAGGCAAGCAACAGGTAAAATCAGGTCCAGTGGCGGGGCCGAGTGGTCTAATGTGAAGTCCAATGCTTTGCCACCAGACGCGCCACAGGGAAGCGCTGCCGGGTGGCTGCGTGTGAAGGCGGTCTAAGCGATCGCAATACCTGGAGGTGTCCGTGCCCACGCTGAGCGCCGCCGCGCCCGCGCGATGCCCGCGCCTTCCGTTGGAGCGCGAGGGCCTGCGGCGGGAGGTGCCGGCCACCCACTCGGACACGCGCAGCCCCGACGACCGGTCCGTGGACGAGCTGCCGGCCATCTGCATGGCGCTCTCGCCAGTCGTCGTCGAGATCTTGCGCAGCGACACCAACCCGAACGAGGAAGACGACCCGCTGGACGCCGTGCCGCGGTACAGGGTGATGGTGGGCAGCTTGTCGCCGCCCGCCGCGGCCGCCGCCGGACCCGGAGCGACGGCCGTCTCGCGGTCCGCGTCCGTCTCCGATGCGGTCGCCGAGCTGCGGTACACCGCCCTCCGCGGCGAACGGGTCTCCGCCGTCGGCTTTTTGGAGCTCTTCACGGCGCGGACTCGACTCACCGCTTGCCCACCTATCGCCGGTGCTCTAGCGGAGGCACTTAGATCTCTTTCCACTTCGTCGTGAGCAGACAACCGCAGCTGCGCCGCAAGCGATTCCTCTGTCGCCTCGAGCTCTTTCGACAAAGCCTCCGTTTGGCGTTCCTCCTCCTTCAGCCACGCACTATCCCAATCGGTCCTTTCGGCTCGGGCTGAATCGTCGGTTGTCAGTGAAATGCGTTCTTGAGACGTTCCAAGCCCGGTGTCACATTCTCCCGAACGGACACGACGTCTTCTACCACCAGAGGCAGATCTCGGTTCTAGTCCAACGAGAGTGTAGTGTCGCTTGTCTCTCAAAAATTTCTCCCCTGAGAGAGGACACGTCGCTGGGCAAATGACCGTCTCAGTGCGGGCGGGAACGTCGGGGTAGAAGGAACCTTGCGGTTTCTCGGCGGCGTCGATGACGTCGGTGATGTCCACGGGGCTGACGGCAGCTGGGGAGGTCTTGGCGGTGTCCGCGTCGGCGTCTCTGTCCGCGTCTTGGGGCTCCCCGGCGCCCGCGAGTGGCGTCGGGAGAGGCGTCGTCTTGGTGCCGTCCGTGGTTTGCGAGGGCGGTGTGCGACGGCTCGGCCCCGGCCGCCCGCGGCGGAAGACGACTTCCGTCGCAGACTCGCCGTCCGCTTCGCCGTCCGGCACCCCTCTGGGCAGCGCCGACACACTGCTTCGGGCAGCGGCGTAGTATGGGGTCATAGGGGAATGGGAAACCATTTTAAAATACATTTCTGTTCATTAGTTTTGCCATTTATTTGAATTTTTCTATATGAATAGTATTTATATAAGCCCACAGTTTTTGTTTCAATCATAACATGTTATTAATAAAGTTTTTTCGCAATTATTTCTCACATCATATTGGTATAGCTAGCTTTAACATTTCTCAAATAATAAAATTTGCTTAGATTAACACACACACACACACACACACACACATATATATATATATATATATATATATATATATATATATTCAAACTATATAACTTGAATTATCTCAGAATGACCTCTCTGCACTAGAATTGTTTATTCACGCACCCATTCACTTGTTCTTACCGCGCCGATTCTCGCGCGCCCCGCCGCCTTCATCGCATCGCGTCCTGTGCGTTTCTACGTTTCTACACTAAAACGCGGGATCTCGTTCATCCAGTTTCGAAACCAAAATAGTACCTCGTATAAACAAACGTTCCGTTTCCATCCACGTTCGGTACAGAAAAATTATGAACAAAAAAACCTGTGTAAAACGGACTTTCCGGGAGCGCAGGTGGGTTATTGCGAGCGGTACCTGGCGGCGACGTCGGAGGTGGGCGGCGAGGCGAGCGGCGTGCGGAAGGGCTGCGGCTGCGGCTGCGCGGGGGCGGCGGCGCCGGCGGCGGCGTCTCCCGCCCCCACGCAGGGCCGCGTGTGGCGGCGGCGGCACGCCTTCCCGCCGCCCGCCGCGCCCGCCTCCTCCGAGCTCGACGACTCCGTGCAGTGCGAGCCGCTCGACGACAGCAGAGTGCTGCGCCGGCTGCGCGCCCCGCCGGCCCCTGCCGCTGGGAACCGCCGTCATTGATTCCATTCGCAATGAACGATTCACTGCGAAACCATTTACAATGAATCGATTCACAGAGAACGATTCACTACGAATTGATTCACAAAGAAACGATGTGCAATAAATGGTTCCATAAAGAATGGATTCACAATGAATCGATTTAGAGAGAAACAATTTAAATGAATCGATTCACAATGAACTGATTCACAAAGAACTGATTTACAATGAATGGTTTCATAAAAATGGATTCATAATGAATGCTGTGAATGAATGCATTGATTCTAGTTACATAGCATTTTCAATGAATGAATCTCGACTAAAATTCTGCTCCTTCCTTGTAGTTCTCACTACTTGCATGCATTTCGTATGGAAGAAATTTAATTCTCATTACTCAATTCTTAATATTGAATTTTTAATTCCTAGAATTTCTCTTAAATAGATACGGAGCTCTAAATAGTTCAGAAGCAGTTGGTCACTGTTCTCTCACAATTCGGTTCCAAACAGCTTGTAGCATATTTTAGATAAAGCCATATTTCAAAACACACGATAGGATCTAACAATCGATGGGATAATATTCATTGATAAGTGTACGCAGCCTAATTCAAGAGGGGGCAACTATGTTTTTTGGATCCCTCTAGGCCCTAGTTTCCATTACAATTTTTATTTACATGTGACATTTTAATAAGAAGAAAATAGTACATACTACAAGCAGAATTAATATGTAATTTTAATTATATAATTAATAAATACAATATAATTAATTTTATATTGGAACATTTGAAGGTTTTTTGACAGGTAGTTTATAGAGCATTTCAAAATGTCGTGTACCAATTCTCCAAATTGTCAGCTTAAAAAGTGAAAGAAAGTAATTGATCATATTAATAAAAAGAAAATGTTTCATTATGTAGGACTAGGCCCCATGCCACCCCTTTGTACACACGCCAATGTCGATACTACTCATTATAATTTTCTAATTTCTCTGCGAGTTTGCATTCGTTTTAGTTATGAAGTTATTTTATAACTACAACCTTTCAACCTATAGCAAACGATCATACATATTTGATAGAGTTCCTGAAGAATCGATACAATTCTGACCAAGTACTGGCAGAACGAAATATGCGAGATTGAGTTACAATAGGTGACATCTAAACGACACAAATTTGGTGACATCTGATGTATTTCTGTTAAGTGAAGAACATATTTTACTAAAAATGAATGGCGAAATTCAATAAGAGAGATATTCACATATTCATGTTAGTTAAATAGTTTCCTTTCGTGGACATAAGAGAGTTACAAATTTAAATTTAGGTTATGAATATTTTTCTCTCCGTTTCTTTTCTCTAAAAATTAACCGTTTCAAAAAAGCTGATTCTTCAGAATCTATGTCGCAAATATGTTTTGTTTTCGAAAACGTTTAATTTGATGTTTGAATATATGGAAGAAAAAAGAAGAAAAAAAATCGACCCTGCCTACCGCCGGTCTTGGAGTCGTGCGGCGGCAGCGAGCGCGCGGTCGCCACCACCGCTCGGCCGACGCTGCTGCTGCCGCTGCTGCCGGGCCCGATGCCGCCGCCGGCGCCGCCGGCCGCCGCCGCAGCCGCGGCGACCGGCGCGGGCGGGGCGCCGGCGCCCCCGGGGTCGCCCGGCGGCCGCAGCAGCGCGATCTCCAGGCGCGAGCTCGTCGCCATGTCCTCCAGCGAGAAGATGCGCATCGTCCGCGCCGGCAGCAGGTACTGCAAGGGCTTCTCCGCGCCCTCGCCGCGGAACGACGCCGGCGGGTCGATGGGCGCCGCTTGCGTCAGCGAGTTCGACTCGGGAATGCAGCTGTCCGCGTCGGGCACGGCCGTGCGAGACCGATTGCGGCCCGTGTTGGAATCGGATCCCTCTGGGGAGAAGGCGCTGTGGCTCATCGCTTGACCCGACCCTGCGGTTCCTGACGCGGGGTCGTACGATTTCGTCGTCTTCCAAGAAGACGTTTCTACCGATGCGGCAGTGGAGCCGTGCGAATACGATTGCTGAGATTGTGGCGACTCTTCGAGAGTGGAATTGCAATGTTTAATTTGCGAAGCTGGACTGTTTATCTGCCAATTGCAAGCATTACTCGGTTCGAAAGATGTTCCGGAAGATGTATGTGTGTCAGCTCTTTTACTTACTGGCGTCACGACGTTTGTAGTGGGATTTGGTTGCCCGAAAATGCCTTCCACAGTGTTTATTGGACCTAAAGAACGATCACAATTCGATTTCATGGATGAACTCATTGATCGTGGGGAAATATCATTACCACGGATACTTGCTACGGCTTTGCTTCCAGGTTTTGAAGTTTCATGGTCAACGGAATTAGAAATTATTTTGCATGATTGTGACTTTTCTTCAACTTCAGTTATGACATCTGTGATTTGAAGATCATTTGTTGAGCCCGCAGGAGTTCGTCTGCGACTTGTGCAGCAATTCGACGTGAAGACATTATTCTCATCCAGGTCACTTGCTCTAGATCGAGGCGTACTTTGTTCGTCTGTCAAAGATTGCATTGACGAGTAATGTTGACGTCTATTTCGAAAGACTGCTGAGTTGCACGATGGGCTCATCAAACCCCAGTACGAACGTCCATCCCCGGATTGAACCGTCACATTCTCATCTACCACAAACGGCACTGGTTTATGTATTCGTTCGCTATTACGCGATGCAAATAAATTGTTCGATAGAGGTAGGTCCCACTCGGATTCTACCTGCCTAGTTTTTGGGTGCTCTTGATGCGATAAAGATGATGTTGATTTATAATATCTTTCTCCCTCGCGAGAACGCCGGCTTATCACCGTTTCGGTGTGTGGAATTTCCCAATCTGAATTATAACTTCTGGAATGTGGAAAATCATTCTGTTCTGAAGGCGGTGTCGTTAGGTTATGAGTATCACCACTCCTTCGAGATACTGAGGAACTTGGTGTTGGCATGTATACTTCAGATTCTGAATTTCTAGATCTTGGAGTCTGTGCTTGCTTTGGTGGGGTTGATTCTGAGGACTTACAATAAGTGGGTGACAAGCACGAAGACGATGGCGTGGATGATCGTCGTCCAGTTTTTCCTGATTCAATACTTGTGACCTTTTCAAGAACCTCTGTGTTATTCTCAGTAATAGTCCTGGAACTAATTCGAGATTTCGCAGATGTAGGAAGAGATGGTTGTTCCATGTGTTCCTGACACTCGACCATCCGAATTTCACTTTCGTTATTTATTACTAACGTTGTAGTACCGCGCGATCTTGCGCTCTGTCGTGAAGATACAGATCCCGAAGTGGGTGGACGTTTCATGTCTCCTTCTGATTTCAATCTCCTCGAAAAGGATTCAACTTCTTCTTCTGACAAAGACGAAGCGGATTTCTGTAACTTTCGACTCCTGTGTGATGATGCAGGTACCGTTATTGATGATTCTCTGAAATCTCTATTTGATGGAATGGGCGATGTCATGCCAAAAGTTTTTTTACTTTGGGATGCTACTGATGTAGAAGACTTCTGAACTTTTCCTTCACACTCATCTGAGGAATTATCTGACTCACTTACGTTTTTGGATATGAAGGGTACCTGCAATGTAGTATCTGAATTAAGCTGGGAATCCTCTTCTGCTAAAGCTGTTACATCTTGTAACTGTAGAACAGAACAGCGTGAATCACGAAATTCATCCCTCGTTTCACATGAAGCATTCAAACATTTGGACGAGAACGATCTATTTTCAGGTGACTTTATAGATATAGAAGATTGTTGTTGCGAGTTTACAAATCCAATATCTGTTCTTGATCTGTTGGAACTGCTGGTCGGCTTGGACACTGGCACCGATGAGATCGATGCACATTCTTCTAATATTTTAGTTTGAGTACGCATAGTGTCTTGGGATGATGTAGTGAATGCTGATTTCAGAGGTTCATCATCATCAAGCACAAACGTGGAACTTCTTATGGGTGCTTGGAAAGCCTTTTCTTGTAATGCAATATCCATTTGTGAATTATCAGCTCTCGTCTCCTGCTTACAAGAAACCTGATGTGTATTCTTCTCTGAAGCCGTTACAGCACAAGGTGACGCATGTGGTGCATCATCCCCGAGTTTGGTTTGACTTGTGCTTGCTACCTCACACATATTGACGTCAACATAATTGTTCTGACTATAATTGCACGATCTGTCGGTTGAAAATGGTTTCTTTTTACTTGATACGACAGAACTTTCTGAGACAGAACGTATTGCACTTCTTCCATGACTCTTAGAATTAGATTCATCTGAATTTGTCATCTCCTCTATATTTTCCAACGATACAGATAACTGTATAAAATCAACACCTCTTCGTGTCATTGTTGGGGTTTGATTTGGTGACTGGGACATATTTCTTGGCGATATGATTCCTCCTGGGAGAAGTGACTCTCTCTCTCTCGGAGACATCGAAGCGAACAATTCGCGTGATTGGGATGAATGGGTCACGGCGGATGGGAAACTGATTTCAGGCACTTCGCTCTCCGGAATCTCCTGTATCTCTGCTAACGAGTGGGAGGAACTGAAAACGTCCGAGCTTTTGGGCGTCTGTGGTCCAGGTGACTGACGCATGTGTTCTAAATCCAAGGAAGTGGACGTTTCTTGACTGCTATCTGTTAAAGATGGCGTGGACAAATAATACTCTCCCCTACTGGACGGGGGCGGAAGTTTTTGCCGGGGAGCGTCGCATTCTGAACCAGCGCTCGATGCAGACTCCTCTCTAAACGAGCCCAAAGCGTGCATGGATTTATTCAGGTAGTCATATCTGCGTGAAGAAATTGAAGATGGAAGAGGGGGCACAATATCGTCAGGTTCTGATTCGACATCACTTGATTGAGAAGAATTCTGGACGACTACTGAGGGGCGAGAAAGTCTTGAATTCATCTTCGATGGTTTCGAAACTAAAGATCCTGTAGACGATGTAGTTTTTATGAAACCTTTTGAACACACACTAGTTTCACTGGCTTCCGGCTGTAATGATTTACTAAAATTTCCGGCTTCATTATACTGAACCCAGGTTTGCTGTGGAGTATCGAGCACATTTTCACTCTCCTCTCCAGCTTTACAGTGCATGGATTGTTGCGAAACTGTCCTGGTTACTGACGACTGGGAAACCCTTCCTTCATGTAATCTTATATATACTTCTTGGTCTGATTCATTTCTTTCTAAATCGGTTCGAAATAATGGTGCTCCCGCGATTGTTTGTGGAGAATGCGAGTCACTGGGATAATTGGCACTTTCACAAATTTCTCTGCAGGATATTTCAGAAACGTTTTCTTCGTCATCGACACACTCCATTATTTTCACCCTAGACGACGCCGGTGAATCTGATCGGAAAATACGGATATATAGGGACACGTTTGCTCCTGGGGTCGGAGAGCTCAGTAATTCTTCATTCGATTGGAATCTCAGCATCCCTTCACGAATATCTGTCGAAGACAGTAATGAACTTGATTCTAAACTTTCATACGATGAGGCACAATCAGACTTTAAATTTGATGGATTGCAATCTTCAGTTTTAGAAACATCAACAAAATGGCGTGGTTTGGATCCCTGGAAGATACGATCATTCATGTCGTTTTTCATTTCTTCGGCTTCTGATTCTTCAGAAACGTTTTGTATGTTGCTCAATGAACGATAATTATCACATTGTGTTTGATTATAAGTTGTGTCAGGTATTGGAGCATGATATTCTCCGACTGTTGTTGAGAATGGTGTTTCAACATGTTCTTGAATCACTGACTGCGGGACACAGAATTTGGACTGCGGGACCTTGTTTGTTGTAATTTCTTTGTTTTCATATTTATTAGAATTTTTCTGAGTGGATTGAAGATGTTCTGGAGATAATACGGTATCCGCAACAGCCACTGGGGCAACGTCAGGTAACACAGCACTCTCTGGAAGATTAGAGGAAAATTTATGATTGTGTACATGGCCGTGTTCTGGCGGAGATTGTTCTATTGTTGCTACGTCAGAAATGTACTTAGTGTTGCATGAAGACTGCTCAAGAGAATATTCGTCGACAACGCCACCCATTGAACAAATTGTTGCCTCGACTGTAATAAGTGATGGTGGGTTTGGAGGTCGTACATACCCTATGGCACATAACTCATCGAGAATTGGCTGTAAGTTATCTGATTTCATCTCTTGAGACTTAGGACTGTGTATGTCCTTCGAAGAAGGAGATATGTTTTGATCAGACAAAACTTCCGAATGAGATGCTATGCAACCTATGTTCGAATCTGTTACGATTATTGAAGTTGATGCACCCATGTTCATTACATCGGAATTTCTATACGCCAATAACTTTTGAGAAATTGTGCTTTCCGAATGTAGTGTAAAATCCTGGTTCAAAGAAATTGATTGAACGACTCTACTTTGTTCCTCTGACACTGAAGACACGGTTTCCAGAATCTTGTTGGCAACCCCTGAGGAATCGAGGTTTACTGGGGTTCTGGAAGACGATGATGCTTCAAATGATTCGTCATATATATGAACCGAATTTTTTTCTGAACCTTCCTCGTGGGATAGGGGCGTGATCTCCGAATTATATGTTTTTTGTAGGTGCTCGTCGGTAGTTTCAATAGAATTCCCTCCTATTCCATTCAAAGGGTCTGATTCTTGTGTTGCTGTAAATGTGGTCACAGTGACATATGACTTATCCGAACCGAATATTTCATTCTGAGGTGTGCCATTTTGACTTTTCTCACCTTCCTTTCGCAAATAGTCACCAGAGCTGCCATTTTCACTAATATCTTCGACTGACAGTGCTGTGGAGGAATCCTTACTAATGCCAGCTCCTTGTTCTCGAGCTGACTTTGAAGTGGAGATGTGAGATACTTTCGAATCAAGACTTGTAGTTCTAGACGATAGGTTTTGCCATTCACTATTTTCAGAAGCCGAAATTTGTAGTGTTATACACGACTCATCAGTCTTCAAAGTCTCATTATCAACAGAAAATGATGGAAGCGAAGTGATATTTTCGCCTGTTCCTACTGATAAGTTCATATGGGGAATTATATTATCAGATTGTTGTCCATCCAATTGCTTCAGGACCGTAGAGTCAGCATTTACTACCGTAATTATTTCTTCTTCCTGCGACTCGCTAATGTGTGTGTTTTGTGGGCAACTTGCCTCTAATGATGGATGGCAGTGGAACTTTTTCGACGCTCTGAGAGGAGTAGAAATCAAATCTTCAAATTCCGAAGACTGCGAACGTTGTAATTTTGTGTTTTGTGTGAAATCAGGAAGGGCATTCAATGAAGAATGCTTGCTTTCTGATTCTGGTAAAGGACATTGCAAAGCCATACGGTCTAACTCACTTTCGCTAATTCCGGTGATGGACAACGTTAAGGAATTGTTAGTCTCTGGCAGGGCGATTGAATCCAAAGAAACGGATTCTGAATTGACAATAGTAGTTACAGGATTACTCGATACATGTGTAGAGTACACTGCCTCAGGAATAACAATAAAAGAAGTTTGTGTTCGTGCAGGTTCAGTGTCTAAAAACTCGTCCAAAGATTGGGGCTCTATTACTACATTTATTGAGCCCACTGATTCTTCGCATGGTTGACTAATTTCTTGAGCAAAATTCACTAATTGCTGTGTCGTTTGATGTAGAAGTTCGGAGTTTGCTGAGGTTGAATACGACTGACCGTTCTGAGACGCTGGTGAGGATGATATAATTTCTGGAATAATTTCTCCATTTCTTTCACGAATTTTATATTCCGATAGTGACGTAATTAAATCTGGATTGTGGTTAAGTGAGGGAACAACAGTAATGTATTCGCCTGATACGACAGCGTTGCATTTCGAAGATTTTGATGTTAAAAGCTCCTGTCGACTCTGCGAAGAAAGTTTTCCTTTATCTGCAGATCCGAGAGATCGAGTGCTTTTGTGCGAAACTGCGGAGGAATTTCTAGACCTATTAGAATGTATTGTGGCACTATTTTGTCCAGATTTCGACAAATCATCCGCTGTATTTTCTGTTGAAGAATCGTCCCAAGACGACTGCCTTAGGGGTAGTTTTGGACTTTCTTGAACGTCATGATCCGTTGAATCAACGGCTTCCCAGGACGATCCGGTTGATTGTATATATTCACTTGTTTCTGGAGAAGGCGTATTTTGAGAAGGAGAGAGGACCTCATTGAATTGCTTTGCTTTGGGTTGACTCTTACCAGTGTCGGTGGATACTGAATCCCACGACGACGCGTAAACGGGAACAAATTCAGTCGTAATTTCTGCCAAAGGAACTTCGTGATCTTCTTTTGGTGTAGAGGTATTTGGTGACGTGTCTGGAGTGGGCTTATCGCCACGTTCTGAAACGGTATCCCACGTGGATTCTTGGGAATTCTCACTGTCGTGACCGGCTGGTGTCGGAGGTTTAATTACGTGGAAGTGTACTAAATCACTGGAAGAAACTGGCCCTGCAGGTTGACATTCGGACAAAGTCGAATCCCACGGAGATGACGCGCTCCGCGCCCCTTCTGGAGAAACGCTCTTGGAAGGACTCACGTCACCTGGAACTGTTAAAGACGGAAAACCACTACTTCTAGGAGAATGGCACATTCTGGACTCTATTTCTTCGAGGGGCGAAGGCTTCGCGCAAAGGGAATGCGAGTTCGTGCCGAGGTCCCCCACGATCCGGCTGGGGGACGGGCTAGGGGGACTTCCGGGCCACGTGTCCCAGGAAGAGATGCGAGACAGATCGCTTTCGCACTGCATGGGAGACAACCGCTCGTGCGAATGCACGCTCTCGTCGGACAACGCGAGCTTGGGGTTCACCTGCCTGTTGAGAAGGCCTGCCAGAGCTTGATCGTCTTCGCCGGCTGGCATGGGGAAGTCGTAGCTTCCTAGGGACACGGGGGGCGAAAGTTGCGGCGAGCGGAGGCAGAGAGAGTCGAAGGACGGCGCCGAGCCGAGGGGCGTGGCGTAGTGCTGGGCGTCGCCGCTTCGCGAATCGCCGGCCCACGCCGACAACAAGGAGCGCAGACTCTCGGACGAACCTGCAGACACCGGAGACGAAGGGTTAGAGGAGGTGGGGTTCTTCCACGAGCTGTTGCGAGTGGTGGGCGAGTGCACGCTCAGGCTCCTCGAGTGCTGAGCCGACTGGCACGACACGCGACTCATCTGCCGCGAGGTCTCCCGCGCTGGACGCGCGTATCGGGAGGACGGCGGCGCCGCGCACGCGTGCGGCGGCAGCGGGTCGGACGACGCCTGAGAGCAGCCGCTCCGCCACGAGCGGTCGTCGGCGGGGGTGGCGAGGCGGGAGGGCGGCGGGCTGCCGCGGGGGGACTCGAGCGACGAGGCGGCACGCGAGCGCGCCGAGCACGCGTCGGGCGGGTCGACGGGCGTCATCGGACGCGAGCGCGCCGCGTTGCGACACAGCACGAGCGTGCCGCGGCGGCCGGTGTGCGGGCGCGCGCTGCCGCAACGCACCGGCGGCGGGGAGGGCGTCGAGCGACGCGAGTCCGCGTCGCGCGTCGGCGGAGGCGACAGGGAAAAGTCGCTCTCCACCGCCTCGTCGCTTTTCCGTTTCAGCGGCCGCGACGCGCCGCCGCCGCCGGCGCGACCGAACGCGTAGTGCAGTTCCGGGGACGACGGGTGGGATTTCGGCTGGAAACACGTCTCGAACGACGTGCTTTTCGGGACGCGGTACACCGCCGCGTGCAGGTCGTCGCGCGAAATCGAAGACACGTCCTCGGAAAGTGCGCAGATCAGTGTGCTCGACGATTCTTCGGGGATGACTTCCATTGTGCCGACGATGCTCGAGATTAGAGAGGTTTTCATGGGGAGAGGAGAGATCGAATCATACCCCGCTAAACGTAGATCTTCGTTTATGTACCCCATTGTCCTCTTCTCCGCTCCCATGATTTGTGGCCTTTCAGTTAAATACAATCTGGTATCTCTCAAGACGTCCCTCTCGCTCCGTAGCTCTATTTCATTCCTCCTCTTAGGGGAAGGTAAGTGACGAATCTCCGAAGAGGGGCTGTTGATTGATGGCAATTGCATTTGTTGTTTTGATCTGTCTGATGAGCTCATTCTACTACAAACTCCTTTTTTCACTGCATTCGCATCTCGAGCTAATTCATCCAATAATTTATCAAATCCCTCGATATCGAAATCTTCAAAATGATCGTCAAAAGAGGGCGATGGTGTACGTCTTTGAGAATTTTCTGAAGGAGAAAATGTTTCAATTTTACCACTTTTTTCCGGTGAGAAACCGGACATGCCGATGCAAACTTACTAGCAAATAAGTTTCCAATGTGGCTGTAAGTTCTTCAGCCGACACCGTGTTTTTTAACATTTATACTCTTCATATACAGAATACCTTGAGTCTTGACACATGTACACCAATCTCTAAGTACATGCTGAAATATTCCAAATACTGCTATCAGAAATAACTTATACATGTATACAGATCTATGAAATTATAACCAGGCATAAGGAAAGGCAGGTGATGAATTTTGTGAGGCATTTGTGATTCTGTATCTTGATGTTTATTTATATAATGCTCTGCCTTGTTAATGCAATTAAGAAAAATATTTGCTAGAAACACTGTTTCAAAATTCACACCAGTAGGCATTTGCAGAACTCTTCAATGTGCACCACACAATCGTAACCGCACGAAAACTTCTTACGAAAATTTACACATATCTACACTATTTAGGTTACTTTTCTTATTATTGTTCCAGAAGTTGGCAGAAATTTAGTCCGCTATGATAAATGAAATTCCACGGCCCACAAATATTTGTATTGGTAAACATTTATAAAATTCTTTGACGTATAAAACAACAATTGTAACAAAGACATAGCGTTATTGATATGAAATATCACAGATGCGCCAAATAGCCTTCAGGGCAAAACTCCCCTTGTAACGAGTTTGTTGTTCAGCAATTAATCATTATTTTCATCTAATATAATCGCACATCGTTGTGCTAACAGTGAACATGCGAATGAGTAAATGGTACTTTTTATTTGTTTTAGTTTCCAATTAGTCACATACAAAACAATCAAAAGTGAATGCTACTTAGATTGCTTAGTACATATGTATACAGTTCAGGACACATGGCATTCATTTTGTAGTACTGATGCACAACTGCAATATGTTAAGAAGATAAACTATATTCTTACATTCATTAGTAGTTAATGACAAACTCTACGAAAATCATAATGACTAAGTAATTAAGTAATGTTATTCTTAGAACATAGTTTTAGAATTACGTATTTAAAAAAAATAAAACAATAATACTTTCGATTTTATACGTATCAATTTGGCTACAATTTGTTCACGTATATTATAGGTATAGTAGACCAGAGAATACTCAAAATATTTGAGACAGTTCCCTCTTAAATGTTGTTAACTGACACTTTCATAAAATTTAAAACATCATATTATTGTATAAAAAAGAAAAAAAGAAGTAAAAATTAGTTATTTAATTTAATATTAATATCTTATTCAAAAAGATATTAACATTGCTTGATTTTTTGTGGAATAATTTTAATTCTATATTCAGTTCAAATATAATCTGTAATGCTGAAATAATTATTCATTTTCCCCCACGAAAGCACGAGTGCTGGAATGTGACAAATGACGATATAGAAAAACGTTCTCCAAATCATCTTTATTCACTCTACTTGTCATGGAAGCAATAATCAATAGATTTGCTTATTAATTTATAAGATAGATGCTACCAGTTCTCGAAATGCGTAGGCAATTACAAAATACACTAAACACATCTAAACGTAACAAATCTGAAAAATAATTCATTACAATAAAAGTCATACAATTCAAATTTTTTGACTTGCTTGCATTATCTTTATTTTTGAATACTGCCAAGAGAGAGAAAAGGTGCAGTTGACCGTTTTTACATTCACATTTCAGAAAAATTAGTTTTGACAGTCAATGATTATTCAGTATGGTACGAGTGTAATGAAAACAGGAGCCTTTGAAAAACTACTTGAAAGACACCGTTCCATTTTGTATGTATGTATTTGGCATTTTTGGTTGATTGCCCGACTTTGCCGGCTAGCTAACTGTGTATCGGATCGTTATACTCAAGTTTGTGGGTTCAAACCCGATGGAAGCAATCCCGTGGATTTTCAAGGACGAAAACATCCTTCATACGCGTCTCTTCGGAAGAGAGATTCGGCTGTCCCATGATGTAGATTTATTGTATATAAAAAATCTTCAAGAGGAAAAGAAGCCTATGAGCGAAATTAAAATCGCCTGTGTAGTCGTCCGAGTGGAAACCTTCCTTCCCTCCTAGAAGGCAAAAAGAGGGTAGCGAAATTTCCGTGGTCTGGCGGAAGAGCACGCTTCACCACGTAAAATAAGACATAATTGATTGACAAATTGATGGATTGATTGATTGACTTCTTCTGTTGCAGGCGCAGCGGTGGGGCTGTGGGCAGCGCTGGCGTTTAGCGCGTGGGCGGTGGGCGTGGCAGCGGGGGCGGGGCAGGGGGCGTGCCCGTCCGCGTGCCGGTGCGCGTCGCCGCTGGAGGCGCGCTGCGCGGGGGCGGGGCCGGGGGCGTGGCCGGGGGACGTGCGGCCTCTGGTGGCGGCGCTGGACGCGCGCGTGGAGGAGCTGGAGGTGCGTGGGTGGCGCCTGCCCGCGCTGCGCGCTGCCACGTGGCGCGCGCTTCCTCGCCTGCGGCGCCTCGTCCTCGACGAGGACGTCGTCGCCGCGGTGGAGGACGACGCCTTCGACGGTCTGCCCGTCCTCCGGGAGCTGTCGCTCAGGTCCAACCTCCTCGAGCGCCTCCCGCCGCGCTTGCTCGCCAACGCCCTCTCGCTCGACCGCCTGTTCCTCAGCGGCAACCCCTTCCAGCTACCCGAGCGGGAGCCGTTTCTTCACATTCAGTCTCTCCGCTGGTTGCAGCTCGACGCCTGCGGGTTGACGCAGTTGCCCGAGCAGACCTTTCGACGGTTGCCCAACTTGCGTGTGCTTCAGTTGCGCGATAATGACTTAGAAACGCTCGGTGGTGCTGTGTTGTACTTGAAGAACCTTTCTGTGTTGGCTCTTCAGGGGAATAGACTAGTGCGTCAAGTATTTATGTTACCTCCCAGTCTCGAGTTGTTCAATTTGAATGATAACGATGTCGGTGCTTTTGAAAAAGGGATGATTCAAGGGGCAGATAACTTGGAGTATTTATTGATTTCCAATAACTATATAACATCGATTCATGAAGGTTCATTACTTTATCTGCACAACCTGAAATTTCTAGAACTCGGCGGTAATAAACTAAACACAACCTTTGACACCCTTTCGTCAGCAGCATCGATAGAACTTGTTCATTTAGAAAATCTTACTAGTCTAAAGCTTCATGAAAACGAAATAGAATTAATAAATTTAGAAGTATTTCTAAAGATGAAGAATTTGAAACAACTCTCTCTTTCTGGAAATAAAATAAAAACCATCACGAACGAAGTGTGGCGTAGAAATTTAGAGATTGAAGAGACACCAACACTGGAAAGTCTTTCGCTTTCTGAAAATAGAATTACCTTTTTAGGATCATCATTAAGGCCATTCATGAGTTCAATGCTTCATCTTAATCTCTCTAGCAACAGATTAGTTTCCTTCAGCTCTAGCAGACTCACCCAAGAGACCAGAAGCTCTCTGAAGTCTTTGGATCTGAGCCACAATCGAATAAACCCGTCCTTGGCTAAAACTCTAGAGTTGGATTACTTAACTGAATTAGAATTCTTGTTCTTGCGAGGCAATGAAATTGAAAGCATGAGCGATACTACATTTCGCCGTCTCAAACGTTTAAAGCATCTCAATCTTTCAAACAACAAGTTGAAGACTCTTCCAGCAGGTCTTTTCCGGAATTTGAAAGACCTCAAGATTCTACATCTCAAGTTTCTAAACATGAATGATGGAATGCAACAGTGGTCGTTGTATTTATTTGATCCCTTGATAAATCTAGAAGAATTATCACTGCAAGGAAACAATATAAGAATTCTGCCAGAAACAGTATTCCAAAATTTGAAACGTTTGAAAAGTCTTGATTTATCTTACAACAACCTGCAGGTTCTAAATTTGAATATCCTTATGAATTCTGTGTTTTTAGAGAAGTTAAATTTAAAATACAATAGCCTGCTTTATTTGAGTTGTGATTCTCCGTGCTCGTTTGTCAGTATAACACACGTCGACTTGGAAAGTAACAGTTTCAGAGAAATACCGCATAACTTTACGATGACGTTTCCGTCCCTCCAGCACCTTGACATGTCCAGAAACCTCCTGGAGTCGCTGGATCTGGACACCTTGGAGGAACTGGAGAGTCTGTCGTCTGTGCGCGCTTCGTACAACCCGATCCCGTGCGACTGTCGCATGCTCGCTGCTTGGGAACGGTACGGCGGCGCAGGCAACCAGACGGTGGAGGCAACATGCCAGGTAAGGGTCTCAGAAACAAAATCAACACTGACTGCAATACGCCATACACATACCCTCGAGGAGATACATTTACAATGCACAAGCTTGCAAAGACGTGGGTAGTTTTGTCGAGAAAATAAATGTTTACACTTGTTGTCACATAGGCAGCCATAATATTTCAAATTTGGCGTCTTAATTTGA
The DNA here is from genome assembly GCA_011170035.1 of Teleogryllus occipitalis. NCBI lineage: Eukaryota > Metazoa > Arthropoda > Insecta > Orthoptera > Gryllidae > Teleogryllus > Teleogryllus occipitalis. The sequence goes on along the minus strand of BLKR01015123.1, from coordinate 78,876 downwards.
ATACAAACTAGAACCAGATGGACAGGGGTTTCCTCAATTTGGAAAAATTCGTATGCATGGTTTAGGCGCTAATGGTGTTCGCAGATGGACCAACACTTTTTCGGAATCAGGGCACCACAAAACGTGTATTTCCGTTGAAATCGCGCAAAATCCATTTTCCGCATTACATAACTTTCTCTATATTACGCGTATTACTCCGTACAGACGTACGTATGCGAGAAAGTAAAAGGGAGTGTGCCATTATCTCTCGCATAAAGACGCAAACAATTATAACCATCTTTGGGACAAATTAACAGCAAAGGGGTGGAACAAGTTAACAGCATACATTTTAAACGTCGCGCGTGCGAGGTAGACTAATTTTCCCTCCAAAACAGCTGAATGCATTAAAGATAGACAAATTTATTTGTCGCAAAAAAGCTCTTTGAACTGGTTTCAAAGATGGACATGAGAGCGCGCCACATCCCAGGCGCCGAAGGCCGGTAATGCTCTACATTGTCGAGATTTCGGAGAAAACAACTCCTTCCAGTTAAGGCGAGGAGAGAGCTCATGTTGTTTGATCGAAAAGTTTGTATGTGTTTCCAAATGTGAAGTCTGCCACTTAGTAGTGGTGATGGGGCGGACGCGCGACTGCGTTGCTGGTGGCGAGAGTTCCTCACCAAGCATCACAGCCGCTCTATACTTGGGTTTTTCTAAAGCGGCATCTAAGGGTAGTACCTCCAAGATGGAAAATGGTACATCTTTTTGCGTCATTCTCGGTCCTGCCGCTAGAGTCACTTGATCTGCAGCATTCTCGGTCATGCGACAACTTGCGGCAGAGCCAAGAAAGACGCAAAAAGCCGTGCCTTATTCCATCTTGAAGATAATACCCTCAGATGCCACGTTAAAAAATACAGTATAACACCTCCATTTAAACCAGCAGACTCGGTGCCACTCGGAAGCGCTGCTGAGTGGCGCCGTGCGAAGGGGCCCTGCAACGTGCGAACGGTGTGCCCGATGTGAGCAGGAGGCGGGCGGCGGTGGCGCGGTGCGGCCGTGGGGCACGGCGGCGGTCGACGCGCGCGGGTGCGAGGGCGCCACGGCGACGGCGCTGCTGGCGGGGGTGGTGGTGCTGGCGGCGCTGGTGGCCGCCAACGGCCTGCTGGGCACCGCGCTGCTCTGCGGCTGGGGGCGGCGGAGGCGGCGGCGGTGGCGGAGGAGGCGCGGGGCGGACGACGGGCTGCTGGCCGACGACCCGGACAACGAGAAGAACTCGCGCGTCGAGAGGTAGGTAGGGTGGCGAACCCCGCTGGCAAGGCTTTCGTGTTTATTCATTTGTTATCCACTTGTATAAAGTCAAACTTTACGGGTAAATAACTTTTTTGTCTATTTTGTTTATTGTGTGGTGTGGTTTAGAAAATTTGAGTTATTTATTGTGAAGTTTCACAAAAAAATATTCAACACGTTCTTCATATTTATGGTTGCTGTGGTGGTGATTAAAGGAGGAATTATGTTGTGGCTTTTAGTATTTTTATGATAAATTGCAATACAGACGTATTTGAATTGAGTGATTCTATTAGGAAATGAAATTATTGATTATAACTTTCTCATTACTGCTTTTGCAGTAAAGTGAGAGTATGGTAATGCTTCGGGTAAACCGGCGAATTTTTGACAGAAAAATTTGATTTGGGTCAATTTAGAGAACTTTTTATCTTTAGGTTATTTAAGAGGGAGGGGTGCTTTGCATTTTTATTAATTTTTTTAAGGGTTCTTGCACTGATTTTAAACTTGTTAAATTTAATGTCTGTTATGAGGTAGCTTGAGACTGTATGCTTGAGTTCCTTTGTGAAATTACTAAAGTTAGTGATACTGACGACGGATCGTATGTTGGTGGCGTTTTGCTTGTTTGAGGTACGCTTTCGTCTGGTAGATTGTTTAAGTACTTGAATCTATTCTCTTCAAATTCGAAATAAATGTCACCTCATGTTATGCATCTATTTTGGGTTGGCATATTATACTGAACGATTTAGATGGGCCACAAACTTGTTAGAATCCTCAATATCTTTGTTTTTGTTAGAGTTGAAGTGTTCCCCGTCAGACCTTATCTTGTGAGTCTCTTCTGGCATTGAAGGAGAGCTCTAAGCGCAGGTTGAGTTTGAAGTCGAGTGGCCAACCGCGAGGTTTCATTTGGTTTCATTTCGTGTAACATTTGCGAGTTGTGTTGCAGTTCGCAGTTGAAGAAACTTTTGAATTCACGACTATTAAAAGCTAAGAGAGCATTATTTAATCATGCTGCTGATGATTTAGCTTCGAATGATATTACCTGTTCACACGATAGCGCTTAACTTTCATTTCGGCAGTTTCCACTATGAATTGTGGTATTTCCATTTACTAGGTCTGTACGGCTCCGAGTCGAGCTCTTAAATTTCTTATCTATAATGAGGTGTGTGGCGCCAGGTACAACGTTATGTGGATCATTTCGTAACTTGGGCCACATACTAAATTTTTTTGTCAAACGGTTGAATTAGGTTGTAAAATGAAAAAGAATACAACAAATTTTATAATATAAAGCATAATTGGAGTTTTGTTAGAGCACAAAAAGTGCAAATATCCTACTAGAAAGTAGGAAAACATGTCAGTAAAAAATGTGAGCAAAGTCAGTTCAGTTTGTGGTGCACAGAATTACTGTGCTGCGAAATGGCAATCAACAGTACAAAACAGCAAACAGAATCTAATCAATACACACGTAAGCCGTACAAGCAAAGGTACAAATTAAATAATTCACTTTGATAATAATCACACATTTTTTCATTCAAATCTACAGCATAATATTGATTAAGGTGGTTAGAGCAAGATACGTTTTATGTTTAACATGCCTTTTTTATTGTATTAATCAAAAGATGAGAGGTTGTTCTATGTTTTGGTAGAGTTTGAATGGTTTTCATCGTCTAGATTTCGCGTAATGAGACCGTAAAGTTTGTAGTTTTAAGATGGGCTCTTATGGCGACGTGACAGATCTCACCTGAAATTTTAAAATTGTGAGAAAACTATCTGTTGAAATTGTTTTTAAAAACTGTTCCTTAGCTTGCATTTCGAATAATCAATATGCGCAATTTGAAGGACATTTACCTTTTCAAATGGGAGAAATTTACAAAATTATAAGCCTTAATCAATCCAAAGTGAGATGTTCGTGCGCTTCCTAAAGGGTCAGGACGGTAACGAGCAGCTCGGTAACACCGCGCGCGTAGCGCGCTTCATTCAAATTGAGTGACAAGTCTTCGGCAAGAGATCTTACATTCCTCTGGGTCTTCTGGGCGCAATTAAAAGATCCTCACTCCTGAAAAACATTGCCTTTTATGTTAACCAGATATTCAGCAAAACTGAAATGTGATGATTATAATGATTTGTGCAACCTGGATAAAAAGCTCAATTTAATTAATATTCCAAGTGAATCACTTTGATATCACTCCCTATGAGCAAATCGGTGATCTTGAGAGTTTACAGATTTTTTAAATCTTCAGTGTAGCATTATTATTTCGTATTGTGCTGTATGTAAGCTTTTTGATTTTTGCTCCTGAACAATGATCACCGATATATTCTATTATTCGAATGATTAATTATTAAAAAATGATTCATATCCTCTTTTATTATGCGAAATACAAAGTAGATGTCAGTACCTTCTACACCACATATGCGAGATACCTTACTACAAGGGACTCAAAGCAGCAACCTTTAGTATAGGTAAGCACCTCAATGAACTTTTTAGTGGTATCAAATGTTTAGAAGTGATAAAATATTTTTATGCTGGTGCTATTATCAACCATTCAGGGTATAGGTAAATGCAGATCTGGAATTCCCTACAGGCAAAATAAGAAGTCTTGGGACTCCCAAGCCCGTATTTTTTCAAATAAATATTATTAAGAATTCCGTAATATGTTTTTATCTGAATATAATCATTAGCCAAATTGTTTACTGAACTTCAATGTTCGAATTTAAAAATGAATTGAATGGAACACGCATTTGTAAATGAGAAATTAAAAATGTAATTTCCACTTTGTAAGAAATTTATTTATTAACATCTGTATTTGTACAAGGATTTATTCTTTCATAATAAGTGTTTTTTAGTGAATTAAAGATTTTTTCTGAAAGCGTGCCCAAACCAATCTTGTACTTGGAGGCCCACTGTATCCAGCCATCCAGCCATGGGCAAATAAAATTGAAATTGTAAGAGAAATGATAAATTCAGCCTTTCGTAGTATTAGTATTTTAATAGAAACCCCTTTTCTCTACAGCACTATATTTTGTTCAATTGTTCGCATTTGCTGAAAAGTAGTAATGCATTTTTAATGGGTCTCATGTCTTATTTCCAAAACATTCTTTCATTTTGAGTACATCAAGGCAAATGATTATAAAAGACCTTACCACTTGGAAATCTCTTCTGAAGATTTTATCTCCAACGATGTTATAATTTTATTATTAAGGGTCTAAATAATGCAGCTCTCACAATTATATGATGCTGTAATTTCATTTTATCACTATCAGTTTGGAATGTACTTTTCACAACAATCTACATCTAAATCAATATCATAACATGATATAAAAGTATGCTGAAAACATTGCAACCTGCAAAACCTGCAAACTTCTGTCAATTACTAAATCTCACCGCTGGAAATAATAACTGTTAACTTACAATACAAATTAGGAGAGAACCAACCTTCTACTTTTGTTGTTAAGCAATTGGATAATCTAAAGTTTAGCCTACCATTAGCGTAGATAATTAAAGAAATAAAAATTAGAGAGAAACAAATATTGAAAAATATTTCAAAACACTCTTCTACATGTGACAATGAGAGGCTTTGTTTCGTCTTCTCTCAAATTTCGCTATGGAAACAAATCTTCCTCTAATTTGCTCAGACATAGTGATATTTTCTACTTGTCGACCAGGTATGAACAGTATTCAAAGCGATCAAAACAACGAAACTTAGAAGAAGCGTGAGCAGTGAGCAGGTATGCCAATATCAAGAACATTACGGTGTTGCCCAATTTACCAATTTACCCAATTTACCCTACTCAGATGAGGAAATTCTGGTCATTATTAGCGATCATTGTAAAGAAAATATAGATATGTGTTTATAACGTTCCTTTTTATAATTCTGTCCCCGGTATTTGTGTTTTTTAACATTCTATCTTATGCATCAATTTTTCATTCCTTGGCCACACAATCTGTTGGTACTAGTTAAAAAACTAGTCAACGGTAGGTCTTTATGTAGCATTGAAATATATTCATTTTCCATCTATGAAACAAAATTCATTCGTATAATTAAATAAAATTCATCATAAGCGTCTGTATTTTGTTTATATAGGTCTCGCAATACCAACTACTATCGTAAATAAATATTTTTCAATGCAATATGGACTCTTTCTCTACTAGGGAATATCTCGCTCTAACCACCTTAAAGTTTTTAAGGAATATAAAGTCCTGTGTTTTCCATTTATTTGCTTCAATGCGATACATCATTCTTGGCAAGATATTTCCTGCACTTTACCAGGAAGTACGCTTCAGGCGAGTTATCACAATTTTCCTCCGTATCAACACCTGGAGCTGCACTGATAAGACCATAAATATCTCAGATTACTGCAATACCACACGACCTTAGGTGGAAGTCGGGTGTCATTGAAACAACCTAACAAGCCTTTATTCCGGGAAAATCATGGGAGTGTATCAAAATGATATATATGCCTCTCTAATTTTTTTATCTTTACTCTGTTTTTTGAATACGCGTAGTTTGGTGGTTTTCTGTATCTTTGTGATAACAAACTCACAATAGCCTGCACATTCTTATCAATAATACAAGGGAGAAGGCAGAAAGACAATTGCACTAGTGCTGTTGTACCAATTTTTAAATGGAAGTGTAAATATAATAAGGTAGGTCAATAAACACTGTTTTCGGAAAATCATCATCACAAAGAAAATCACACAAGAAAACGTGCGCAGATGAATTTCTCCCCCATACGTCACATACATTTTTTTCCTGTTTTTTCTAAATAAATATCTAAATAAATGATTTTTTTAAACAAGTGAATTTGTCCAAAATATATTTTCTAGCAAATCATTGGAAAGTGAAAATTATATCTTTTCACCAAAGTTAAAAGATATTAACAGCTACCTAAATACAAAACAATAGTACGTTACATTGTAAGATAAACGTAAGAGATTTTTTCCATTTTCTGAAAAATTGTATTTTTGAACTTGTCATGTTTTTTCTTTCAACCTTTCATTTGAGTTTTTAATGTTACTTTAATTCTTTCATGCAGACTAAAACAAATCACACATGTTAATACAAAAGATGACAATTATTATTTCGGATAATCATCCAGGATTTTATCTTTACGTTTAAAACATTACGAGTGCCTATTAGAAAGAAGTTTGAGTTTTCTAGTCGCCCAAATTACTTGATTTCTTTAAATGAAAGATAATAGTCCACAGATGATATATTAATTTGCTCTCATTTAACAGTTTTATAATATATACATTAAATTGTAATTACTTATAATGAACACAATGAACGCACAAGAGCCGTTATTTTTTCTTCAAATCACGTCGTAGTGCGAGATGCAATCGCTCCAAAACCGTCGTAATTTCGTTTTGAGCAAGCTTATGAGCACTTGTGAATGTGAGGTTACATTTTAGCAAAGCGAAGATCGCGAGATTTTAAGTTGAAAGACTGAACGGCTTTGAATGTTAATGCTATTAGTGGATTTCTATAAATGTAAAATTACATTTATTTACACTCACTAACATGAATACATTCACTAACGTGAATATGCTTAACGTTTGAACTCTTTCAGCATGTAGATTCGAGTATTACAGTAGTAGTAATTGATAGATTTTCTCTATTGCTAAAAATTGAACTTTTAGCACCCTACGCATATCCTCAAAGAATCGCTTTTACTAGTGGTTGTCTAAAAAATTATATTCCTGCCCATTCCGAGTTTGTATTTTGTGAGAGCTGATCTGTTTGGTGCGGCTTGCTGTACTTTAGTGGTGTTGCTTCCAAGGCGCTTGTGTTGGATTGCTCTGCGTTGCTTGTGCGCAGGTGGCGCGACGCGGCGCTATACTACGGCACGGACAGCGAGGCGGAGGAGGAGGACCCGGCGCGCGCCGGGCTGCCCTTCGAGTACGACGCCCTGCGCTGGGCGGCGGCGCGCCGCGCGCAGAGCCGCTCCAGCGTGTGCGTGCACACCACACGCTGACGCCACCAAGCCACAAGCGCTCGAGCCAGTGTGCACACCGCGCGCTGACGCCACCAGCCACTAGCGCTCGAGCCAGTGTGCACACCGCGCGCTGACGCCACCAAGCCACTAGCGCTCGAGCCAGTGTGCACACCGCGCGCTGACGCCACCAGCCACAAGCGCTCGAGCCAGTGTGCACACCGCGCGCTGACGCCACCAAGCCACTAGCGCTCGAGCCAGTGTGCACACCGCGCGCTGACGCCACCAGCCACAAGCGCTCGAGCCAGTGTGCACACCGCGCGCTGACGCCACCAAGCCACTAGCGCTCGAGCCAGTGTGCACACCGCGCGCTGACGCCACCAGCCACAAGCGCTCGAGCCAGTGTGCACACCGCGCGCTGACGCCACCAAGCCACTAGCGCTCGAGCCAGTGTGCACACCGCGCGCTGACGCCACCAGCCACAAGCGCTCGAGCCAGTGTGCACACCGCGCGCTGACGCCACCAAGCCACTAGCGCTCGAGCCAGTGTGCACACCGCGCGCTGACGCCGCCAAGCCACAAGCGCTCGAGCCAGTGTGCACACCGCGCGCCGACGCCACCAAGCCACTAGCGCTCGAGCCAGTGCGCACACCGCGCGCTGACGCTACCAAGCCACAAGCGCTCGAGCCAGTGTGCACACCGCGCGCTGACGCCACCAAGCTACAAGCGATCGAGCCAGTGTACACACCGCGCGCTGACGCCACCAAGTCACAAGCGTTCGAGCCAGTGTGCACACCGCGCGCTGACGCCACCAAGCCACACGCGCTCGAGCCAGTGTGCACACCGCGCGCTGACGCCACCATGCCAATAGCGCTCGAGCCAATGTGCACACCGCGCGCTGACGTCACCAAACCACAAGCGCTCGAGCCAGTGTGCACACCGCGCGCTGACGCCACCAAGCCACAACATTACCACAAGGGTGAAAAATCACCGATGCTAAATCAATTTATGGTCTGGACGGTGTAAGCGATGTTCTGGATCACTGCTTTTACGCCGGTAAGAATAACCGGGTTGAAGGGGTTGTAGTTCATTATTTCTCAGGATGATTAAATCAATTCATGCTGATAGAGGTGCAAGCAATGCGTCGATTTCAACCATTTGCGTGCTCCATAACACCATGCTAACGTGTTCTAATCCGTTACCTGTATTTTGTAGGGTGGTAGGTTCTAAATCAATACTACTAGTGATAGCTGTGGAGCAGTGTTTTGAACCACCGCTTGCACTCCCAAGAATACCAGGTTGAAGGGCTCCAATTCCTTATCTTCATTTGACAGGGTGATTAAAACCTTGATTCTATATCAGTTCATGATAACAGTGGTGGAAGGAGTGTTTGGAATCAACACTTTCACTACTTCGAGTGTGATTAATAAGTTTAGAAACCCAAGCTCAATTTCACATGGTGATTTAATCCCCTTCATGCAAATCATTTCAAGCATATAACGGGGGAAGTAACGTTTCGAGTCACCACTTTTGCGTCCTCAAGATCACCAGGTTAAGCAGTTTCCATCCATCACCTTTATTCACATTTAATTGTAGGCACTAAGTTCAGTTGTAAGCAACACTGGTGGACGCTACGATCTCAATTACTACTTTTACGCAATCTAGTAATCCATGACATGAAATGATTTTCTCAACCTGATTCAATCCTTGATACAAAATTAAACCACGGCGAAAGTAAGCGATTAAAGTAATCTTCAAAACTACCACCTTTGCGCCCTCATGAGGAGTACTCTATGAATTCCAAACAGTAATGTAATTGTACAGAGTGTTTAAATCGCCGGTACTAAGTCAAATCAAAATTCTAGACAGCGGCGGAAGCGAACTTCAGTATCAGAAAACCTGGCGTAAATGTTGGTATTTTGCCAGCAATTAAAATTAGATCACGTAATTATAGCATTTCCAAAGAGACAAGTTTCAATGACTTAAATGTTTTTAAACTTCGTAGTTTGTAACACCATGACTGCCGTCGTGGTCCAGACATATTCCAAATCATACAAGGTGTAAGGAAGTTGAAAACTTTGTATAGTCATTTTTTATTAATAATGTTACAGTAGTAGATTGCGGAATGGAAATAAATTGTGCGATTTGAATGTTTATGAAAAATGAAACGACAAACGCCCCGTTCCAAAAGTGAAACAATTTGTGAGTTGAGGTTCTCAAAGAAAAAGAATACACATTCATGACCACTAAAAAATTTTTCTCCATCCAAACGATGGATAATCACTTTACAGGTTTGAGATAGAAAAGCTTACCAATAGTACAAAACATTTTATATACCGGAAAATTCTAGTAAGCGATAGTTCTTAAGAAGACGTAAATTATGTTAACCCTTTGCCCATGTAGGAGGCGTACCTTAAGGATTTCTTTAATAAAGATGTTTAGAGATACGAGAGAATAAACTAAAATAGTATTTATAATAAAAATATTTTTTCTAGAAATACAGAACTATTATTTTTGTTCTCAGAAAGAAAAGTGTTTGGAAATTTTCGCTTCCTAAATTTCGTAATGGCAGCAGAGATAGTGTGGTACTCCACGATTATTGCATCAGGATTGAATCTGCTATCCTGAATCAATAATTTCTCTTACAAACTTCAAGACCAATATGATGAGAGCGATATCGATGGAGGGGTTCAAAACACAAAGAATATAAGAGTATTATTGCAAATTTTGAGTTAAGAGTACGAGTGTACAGGTAAAATTCCATTTTATTTCGTTTACAAAGGATACTCTAATTGCTCAAACAATTATTGCGTTCTAGCGGTGGAAAGTAAATACCTTTCATTGCATTTTCTAGTCACTCAACTTTGAGCTCAATTTTGTTAATATCACATTTACTGCACTTATATCCTTTGGCTCTTCAAGTCCTTAAATTGTATTGAATAATTGAAAGGCGTGGTACAAAGCGAGGTGAGTACATGAGCAGCTCATTTTATGAGACGATAAATACAAAGAGCAAATTACAAAGCTAGGATCAGGGCCCGTTAACGAACTAATATGGTATTTCTTGTGGCTATAAAGAATGTAAAATTTTAACATTGATGATTTCCTCTTGTTTAAACAAAACCTCAAGTGCGCCTTACATATTCGCTAGCTGGAGACTCAAATGTGCACCTACAAAATGGTTCCGAGAATGTAATATTTATTCCTCGTTCGGAGTTACACTACCCAGAAGGTATATTCTAGATTCCAGATATATCTATTAACTTTATCAAAATGTGCCTTAATTAAAACAGAAATCTCTATGGTAAACACTAAGCGAATCATCTAAGTTTCATGAAAAAGATAATTAAATAAAAACAACAACAAAAATACTTGAAACCATTCACCCACTTTAGTGAAGGCATCCTTAGCAGCGTTGAATTATTAGTATACACTGTAGCATATTGAGTTAATAGTGTAATTTCTAAAGTGTAAATAATTTTACTGTCCATCAGCAAATGATTGTTATCAGAACGGAAATGTTTGGACTACGCTCTTCATATGTAATTAGAATGTAATCATTTCCACATCTCCGAATTAACAAATTAAATTTAAAATTTTTATATTAAAATTATTGAAAGTAAAAGTTTAAATATTATCCAGATATTACGTTAAATTTTGTTTAAATTTAGATGTAGGAACATTTAATTTCTTTCTAAATGTACATTTCTGATCCATGTTAAAAATTGCGAATTGGTACTTACTTGTTTTTAATTTGACAATATGTGACAACTCCTCTGGCACCGTTAATTGGTACAACTTAGTTTCCAGAAATGCTTTAAGGTTTTTGTTTAAAGATCAATGTCATTTCAAGAGCGATTACTAATATGTATTCGATGTAAGTACAAAATATACAAATAAAAAACATATGTATTACAACTAGTTTATCTAAACAGTATCTATTTAATTACTAAATATAAATAAAATAAATATATAGTGTAAATACAATTAATTTAATGCCAAAACGCAAAAAAGAAAGCAATTGCAAAACAAAGTATTAGTACAACTTATTTTAAAGACTGACAAAATTACTTGCCCAGCTCTGGCTGTAACAACTACGTTGTGAACAAATTAAATTGTTGAACATTAATAATAAAAATGTTTTCTATAAACTGTAACCTTTCTATTTCATTACTTCCTCTTCTAAACTTTCCTACTACTTTGGTTTCATGACAATATTTTACACGTTATTGCCGATTGTTGTATAAATTGTATTTAAATACCTCTGGATTACAGAAGTGCTAACAACAACAAAAGACCTGCAACAAAATTGTTTGGCATACTAGCCACAGCCAATAATACATGATCTGTCACGTCTATCACATACGCATTATAAGTTCTGGAAAAAAAAAGCCCGACGTATTTTCAAAATATTCTGCTGCCTCTTGGCGAGTGTCCAGTGAATATCGATTCTAACGAAGGTATGCTTCTCGAATCTTCACGAGAGGAATTGTTGAAAACAAGAAAATGTAGTTTGATGATAGCCACACGACAAAATGTCTGATAACCGTTTCCTGGCAGCCATGTTGCGGTAACCATGTGAATACTAACTATTTTGAAGGCGTATTTCATTATTTGCGTGTTTATCGCGGCAGAGGGATATTCCAAAGAAAAGTAGTAAAATTGTGAAGTCGGGTGCAAACTAAGGATGTTCAACAGGGGTGATGAAACTATACGTTACCATTTCACAAGAACATCATTTCAATCACGTGATATGTATAATATTGCATGCTCTAGTTACCTAACTTATTTTGTCGTTGGTGTCAGAGTAAGAATGAAATCTGTCAATCTTAATTGCACAAGAAACATTAGAGTCACTTAAATGGCTACTTTCTCGTGGAAGAAATTTGCTATTTCTACAGTATACACATAAAGAAGTATTATATATTCCCTAAATTCAAATCTAGGTCGAGATTCTGACTGATATCGTTTACTCAAGGTATCTGCATGTTCTGAAACAAGACTTTATGTATTAATGAATGGGAGTATAGCTATCAACTATTGAGCATTTTAAGTGCAAAATTCTGTAAACAAATCTGAAAATTTTGCCAAATGTAATGTACCCTTACACTGAACAGAAAATTCGAATTAAACAAGGTATACTTTTAGTTAGCATACATCAGGAAACTGATATTTTCAAGACTATTACAAAATTATTCAAAAGAAATGTCACGACATCTACTGCAGTATGAAGTTTTCTAACGGAAAATATTTCCAACCTATCAAAATCATATTTTCTCGAAAATACCTTCAGTGAGTTAATATAATGAACTTTTCACAAAATGGTCATCCTCATGGGAGGTTGGATTCCCATAGGTCTGATTTTGAACCCTTATGATTAAACTAAATCAAACTCTTAATACCAGTGTAGAGATGAATTTTTTACTAATGCTTATGACAATGTGTAGTATAAAATTAAAAAGATCCGAGTAATGCCACGAGGTCCCCAGTAATTGAGTCGCCACACTGCATGTTTATTCGCCGTGGTGACGTCATACGTCTTCCCTGGGGAATCGTGGTGTCCGTTTAAATTTGTTAGTTCTTTTAGAACTCCTTTAGGGTGGGGCATATAGAGAAGTATACTATGTAAATCCTCGAGTGTTGAAACTTTCTACAGTCAAAACAGTGATGTAACACAAACGAAACTACAGTTCCTTCATTAAGGTGAGTGTCTCTTTCAATAGTATTGATTTTGGTTCGTCCTTACTAAGGTGGAGTTTAAAAAGATTTAATGAAATTTTTATTCTAGGCAGTCGACATGCTTAATTTTGTAATTAACTATTACTTAATAAACATTTGAAATAATTTTTACTAATTTGGACATGTTATTGCATTAATCTTTACTTACGAACATTTGAAATAGTTTAAAAACTAAGTTATTAAACTACAGCAATTTTATATGTAGATAAGACTATTGATTTCTGTATTCTAATAATTTATAGTTAGCTGAAGATGTAACTAATCATGATACGAAACATCGTGTAATTGATGATAATAAAAGATTATCATAAAAACATTGGATACGTTTTATTAATCATAGAATATATGCTCGACATTGTATTTACATACATTCATTGTCCTGCGCACTTAAAAACATTGATCATTGAATAGGAAAATCTCGCTCTCTTCTATTCGCTCACTGTTATCTTACACTCTCATCTCCCTCTCACCAGATCGATAGATCAATTGCAACTCGTACCTCAAAATGAATCAACACTTAAGTTGGTCTTGAACAAAGTAATGAAAACATAACGACAGAGAAGCGTTATTTCTATTAATTTTAAGATATTATTAAGATTTAGTATTTGCACTCTAAAACCGATTAATAAGAGCAAGTGAACACATATCTAGGGTCCACTACCTTGGATTAAAAAAGGAACTTAGTAGAAATCTGGTTGAGAAGAACTTCTTTCTGAAGGAAAACACTTGGTATTTTAAATATTTAGAAACGATTTCGTATTACGTTTTTATTTAGAAGGAACAAGTAGCTTTGCTTGTTTACACTTATTGAATAGAAGTAAATGTTAACTAGAATTCTCGAAAAGAATTATAAATCTCAACAGCATTCATTCTTTGTCGTATCATACTATGCGTTCATATCCCAGATTGGACACACTAATGCAACATAACCATTAGTGAGAGAAAAAAAAAAGATGTGATGAAATTAAACAAAATATAGCAATCTTTCTCGCTTATGACGTGCGTGAAAAATTGGCACTGAATGCAATAGTGTCTTTGTGATTGAGACCAATTTTATCATTAAAATATTGTAAACTTGGTTGCGATTGGTTTAGAGAGCACCTCGGAAGTTTACTTGCAATCAGAATAATATTTACCATCAAACTTTCCTTGACGTTTCTTTGAAATGTTTACGACTGCATTGCCATATGAAAGAATTCAGTTGAAAAATGACGATTACATAGATAAAAGTCCTGAGGACAGATGTAATCTTTATTCTTCCTCTTAGTTAAATTACAATGTGAAATCACATGATTATTTTATTTTATATTCATTTATACCTATTAATGTGCTTATTTGTTAAAAAAATATTAAACACAGTACGTGACGTCTGGCGTAGGGGCATATATCTGCGCGCGTTCTGTTGAATTCCAAAATTTACTACTCTCTCTCTCTCTCTCTCTCTCTCTCTCTCTCTCTCTCTCTCTCTCTCTCTCTCTCTCACACACACACACACCCTCTCTCTCACACACTCTCTCTTTCTCCCTCTTCCCCATTTCTCTCTCTCTCTCTCTCTCTTGATTACTATAAATAGTGAATTATGAATAAACTTACTAGTGTACTGACGAGCATTTGGGCAACTTTACCACAACGCCCCTACAATGTTCACATCTTTCAGTTAAAGAGTTAAAAAAAAACTTGCTTACATAGAGAAGTTATAGTGTCACTATTCAGGACCAAAGTAAAGGGCTGAGGCAAGCCCCGCTAATGAAAGATACTTCGTTGGGGAAAGCCCGCAAGCCGACGGGTAGGTTGACGCCGGATTTCACCAGCCAGCAAGGAACCACCACCTCCCGCGATAACAAACATGCCCTACACTTACGGAACTAATGACCTAAAGTGTTGACGCGCATGGAATCAGTGAACGAAACAATAAGCAAGCAATGAACGAAAGCGTCGAGAATCCACAAAACACTCAATATTTAATATAAAAGAAACTGAAAAAAACATTGCCGTTCAGCATTTATTCTCGAAGACTAATAAATTTTAAAATACTGGAACAATATAATAACTTTTCATTGAACATGTTCAGTTGAACATGTTTCTGTTCATGTAATTGAAATTTTTTATATTTAACAAGATCTACACATGTATATTGTATGGAACTATGGTAAAGAAATCCTACATTTCACCTTAACTTAAGAACGTAATTCACCACAAATAATTATGATCACTGATTTGTTGTGCAAGGACACATGTGTGAGACGATTGCTAAAAATTTCGACAATATACATTTCCGAATAGTTGCATTGAAAAACACTCTTCGGAATTAAGAAAATTAATAAGAATAATTGTCAAACTTAATGTGTGTGAAATTAACATTTCGAACGGACTTCAAACACGATATTACGACCGAAAATTAGAAATTGTATTGTTGAGATGATTCTAATAGTTATCCTCACCCAAAAATTCTGTTGAGAGGAAAAGTAAAAATAATAGTTATGTTTATTATATTCAAGGGTCATTGCTTTTATCATATATGCAATAAAAGACCATCACGATGCATCGTAGCGAATTATAAATATTTAATTTAATTTTTCTACTAGCCACAATATCATCTTCTTGAAAGAGCTGTTTTTTTGTTATATGTAACTTTATAAACTACATATCTGAGATTCCATTCAATTTAATCATAAAGAATACTTTGTTTATTAATAAACACTTATAAATATTAGCATATTTATCTACGCTCAGAAGCAGACCTTTCTGATGTAACGCACGATTTCTGTGTTTGGTCGTTTTAAGTTCGTCTCTAATGTGAAGTTGATTTCACTTTTGAAACAATTATTTATAACGAACCGTATATTCGCATGCTAGAACTACTTTAATGTCGCTCAAAATAATACAAACCATTGAGAAACTGCACCAAAACGTCCGTAGAATATAATTTTTTGAAAAAATAAATTTGATAGTATAGTAGAATATCTAGTCACTTTATCTTATCATTCATCGTACAAAGCGAATTTCAACAATTTATCGCTGAAATTACTGAAAATAATTTTCTTCCTTTCTCAAACTACGATACTTCTATTCGGTTTCTCTCGAAGAAAGATTCAGAAATTAATATTTGTATTTTCCACCTGTCTTTTAGGATTAGCTTACTTCATCTTCGTGTCCTGTTATCGTGTATTACAATAACGAACAGATTATAACGCTCAGGTTGATTGTACTAATGAACACAAATGATAAGATGTCAGAAAGATAGCATAAAGCATCGACAAATATAACAGATGAGATGTGTCAAGGCCAAAGAGAAAAGTCTTTTTTAGGTATTGGATTGCTTTTAATGCAAATTAAAAGAAAATATCCCCGCATCAGCTTGATATTTTTACAAGAAATCTTAAATTTGACTTCGTAGTGTGGGCTCCACGTATTTGTCAAGATGCAATAAATTATTCAATTAAATAATTTAACAAATTCTCGAGAAAATTAAAATGCGCACAGTGTGAATAACCATATACTATTTTTCGTGATAATTAGCAAAATGACCAATAATTTACAAAAAAATAACTGACCCAGCTGAAGATAATATAAACGAAATATTTCTATCATGATATAAACAACAGATCGATAATACAGTGGAGAAAACTTGATCTAACACATACTACTGTAAACGTTGACTATTCCTTATTCTTGGATTTGATGAAAAATGTAAACATAATGTTTACCGTCCTGAAGGTATCTTGTATCGCTCTCCTATTGCTGTTCGAAATAATTAGAGTGAAATTCGTAAAGTGAGCACAATAAGATAAAGATAAAATACATTTACTCAACGATTGGTACAAGGTTTACCAATGGAACTTTAAAGCATTTTGATTTATATTAGAACTACTACATGATCACCTGATAAAAGATATTTCAGAGGCCGTTGCCAGTTGGTTCCAGGTTCGATTTAATGACATGATTCTTTCTCTGGAATGGTTCCCAGACGCACAATCCGAATTCTGTTATTCTGACTGTCTTTCTGTACATTAAGAGATCATGTTTCGTACTTGCTATTAATCGATTATAAAAAAATATTGACGTACATTGTATCAAAATGGTTTCTGTACTGATTATTTAGACATTAATAGATTGTATGTCTTCTTTGGATAACTTGCGGAGAATGTATCGTCATAATTGAGCATATTTTATACTTACATTTATCCATTATCACTACTGTATTCGGGAGAGTGGATGTATAAAATAGATAAAAGAATTGAATAAATATTAGTCAAAAGAGTCTTATATAGTCATGAAGCTTTCACGAAGTGGAACGCAAACAAACCAAAAATCCCCCGAAGAAGAATCCCTCCATGAGCAGTAGTAGTTAATCGAAAACCTCCTACTGACCTGCAAAAGACACCACTTTTCGGATTGCGTATCCTCCGACACACAAAGAGATTTCTCCCGCACAACTGAACCGAGAACTTGTCACAAGTGCATTGATCATATCGGGAGAAATATAGACCCGGGGTTCATGTCAACGACGCGTCACTTTTCACACTGCACGTCCACCGACTCGCATCGAGGTTATTCCCGTCACAAGAGCATTCATCAGATCGCGAGGATGGGAGAAAGAAAGAGAAAAAAAGAGCGGGGGTACACCTGGACTGTTTGTGTGTGAGCGATCGCGATTCATCAAGCAGAAGCAATCTTATCGAGCGCGCGGCGCAACCTTCGCCTGGAGCGTGGCAGCCAGCTGCTTTTATCATCGGCCTCTACCAGGAGCGCGTCTTTTCCTTCAGCGGAGAACCGTCAAACGCTCGAACGTCACCGTATCGCGCGCGACTCGGCTGCTCAGAAGCTTCCTGCCACCGATCGGCCATGACGGGGCTCAACGACACGTCCGCTTTTAACACCACCGTTCAACCCGACGTAACGCCCGATTTGTCTCGCACGGCGATGTATCCGCACACTGAAAATGGCATCGAGTCGCATGGAGGTGAGTTTCTGCAAGGCGTCGCTTGATCGCCTTGTAGCTTCAGGCAAGAGAATACACGCGCCAAAAGATTTGAAAACGCTAATCGAGGAGCTTAGTTCTAATCCTAATTGATCGAAAATGTTGATATGTCATCTCTTACGTAGTAAAGAGAAAATGTGTAATGCTGCCGCGAACAGTTGATATTTTTCGTCAGAAAAACTTCTATTGTGGGGTTTGTTCTATTGTGGGGTTCTATCAAACACATTGATACATCTTATTTCTACATGAACAGAATTATTTTCTCTAACACGTTGTGAGTTCACACGCTTTGTAAGTTCTTGATACCTAAAAATTGGTTTACGGCCAAGTTCTATCAATATGTCCAACGGGTCCGTCTGACCGTCCGTCCGTCAGTCAGTCCGTCTGTGATTAACACTAGCGCCTACACCATTCAGTCGATTTTCTCCATTTGTATTCCGCAATCGATCTCCCCGAACTCGAGGCCCTCTTAATTTGAAACGGACAGTTCAATTTTTTCAGGTATTTCTCATAAAATTTTAACATTTTGAAAATTTTCTCAAAAAATTAATCGGCGCTATCGATTACCCGAAGGAAAGAAGCCTCCGACGTTTGGTACATGGAAAGGGATGTTGAACAATCAAGTTAAAGTGATAAGTGCTCGGGTAAACTGGCAGAGGAATGAAATTATTCATCGTTAAACCAAGACACAATTGTTTCGCTACGTATTGTTTGTATATAATACAAAGTGTAAGCCAACGTTTAAGATACTTTAATATTAACTGGAAATTCTACACAAAATAGACTTGTAGATGTGCAATGATCTGCTATTAATCGTATATTTTGAGGTGTGAAATTTCGTGGACGCGAATAGAACATCCAGTGTGGCAAAATGTTCAGTGCACTAAAAATTCAAGAACGAGTATACAGGAAGTGAAAGTTTTCAGATATGTTCTATTGGTTTTAGAAGTGATAAAAGGGCGCGGTGATTTGTTAAATTATCATTTATTTCGTATGATTTTTATATTACTTTTACGCGAGCCAGCGTTGGCGCTGTCTCTGCAGGGTCTCTGAACCGGAGGTCCCAGGTTTCGAGTCCTATCGGTTAGCCCATTTTCCTCACTAGATAGCTAGGTCGAATTCATCTGCTGAAGGAGGAGATTTATAGCGGCCGCTTGCACTGACCATGACGGTTGACGTGCCCGGAAACATCAATGAATCAATCGAAAAGAAATGAAATTAATGTAAAAAGCAAGTAATCTGATTTACAATCTTGCCACGCCACCGTGTTCCGCCACGCCCTGCTCCGCTCACCGTTTCGTCACGCCTCCAGTTCCGCTTTGCCCGTCAAGCTCCGTCATTGCCTCCCCTCTCTCCCTTCTTTGTTTCCGCTGTACCCCGCTCTGCATCGCTCGCCTTGTCCGGCTGTACCCAAATCATGGCCTTTGTTCACACAGCTGATAAGCATATATATATATATATATATATATATATATATATATATATATATATATATATATATATATATGTGTGTGTGTGTGTGTGTGTGTCGGGTTGCGTTGAACAAAAATTGTTAAATAAAAACAAATTCGAGGGCCCACAAATTCGATCAACCCCACATGCTTTGTCAGTTTTCAGTCAGGATTCGTGCAAACTTTGATTGAAATTACTCTTCACGGTATGTTAGAATACACGCACATTCATCCTGTTTTATTACATTAATTTGTTTTTATAAGGTATGTCTATAATAAACTTTGAATTGTACCTTTTGATTTTTAACAAACGATTGGAATCAAAAATTTACAAAACCTTTCCATCCATATTTGCGATCTTTTTCAAAAGCTACAACTGGGTCTATAAGTGTCATAAGCTAAGTAGAATATAAAATCACTGAACATGATCAATCCTAATTAATTAATTATTTAGTTAAAATTTGGATACATTTACTAAACGGAAAGAGTAGAAGTGTTCAAAACACAGCGAATCTGCCTGCTTAAAATGATGTGAAAAAAGGAGTGATTAACATGTTTAGAACTTGACTCCTCCCGTTTGATGATTTACCCAAGTTGTTACTGAAGTCTTAATTTTAATTGGTTTTAAACTGCATGGTTTTTCAAACTCCTGGACCTAGTTTTATCTTTTGAAAGAGATTTCAAGTATGGACCGAAACGTGTAATAGAAATTGATGGTGATTACAATGTAGGCGTGTGCGGAGGAAAGCGGGGGAAGCGAAGATTTTCTCGACATTTAAGAAAGAGGCTTTCCCAATCACCTGACAAGCCTGCCAATGTTTCAACATAAAACACTTGAATTCGATAATCGTAACATTAAATGTTTCATTCTCTTTGTTTTATACAGCGCGCCAGAAAAGTCTCTCCGCAATGGCACATTGGTGCTTGCAACAGAAATTATGTTGGTAGTAGCGTGTAACGAAAGATAATGTAAATATCGCACTCACAACAATCAATAACAGATGTTTGATGTTTTGACTTCTTCACTTGTTTCTCAGCGATTGTTTGCTACCAACATCATTGCCATGTTTAATAGGAGACCCTGACTCAGCCCCATTGCGAAGATACTTTCCTGGCGCACAATATTATATTATTTACTATTTATTTACTGGAAAATGTCTCATGTAAATAAGAAAATGGAAAAGGAGGCTCAGTAGGGTTCATAAATGCAGGCGTTTCACCTCTTTTGTGCTGCGCATATCTATGCGATGGTCTGTTAAAAACAATGTCAAACAATACAATTCATTAGAACATGCTAAACTTTGTCAACATGTGTGAGCCCACGCTACGCAGTTCCCAGCGCGTCTCGCGACGCTCCTTTGTTTGACGCGACCACGTGTGCAGTGGCCGATTAGCGATTTGGTTATCTGAATTGCGAGACGCAAATGTGGGTCGCAGGCGGTCGCTGATCTTCCAGGTTCGCTGAACCCCCTCCCCCGCCCCGACCTGGGCTCGCAATACACTTGACAGTGGCAGTGAGTGACTCACCTACAAGAGGAAGTACACGTCTATATTTCGGTGTCCGCGAAAGGAAGCAGGAATTTCATGGAAACGCCACCAAATATAAAACGATACGGAAGATAAAGGTGATAAAAAGTGCGAGCGTGCTTTTAAGAACAAGAAATTGAGGAAAATGAGACGCATTTCGAAATGTGTAGGGGTAAATGAATCAAAGCTCTTAGAAATTGAAGAAAAGACAATTTAGTCAAAGGAATAACTAGAATTTAGAACAAAACAAATAGCAGACATATGATTTAACACGACAAGTGCATTTGTAAAAAATGCACTTGTAAAAAATGTCTCTGAATCTTAGAAATTTCACTGACAGTGTCTGGAATATCACAATATCTGGAATATTTAGTTACAATTTTCCCCATTTTAAACAATTTTCATATCTAAAAACAATATAATTTGTTGGCGCACCTAAAAGAACGAAATTTCATTTGTATTCACTGGTGAATATGCAGATTAGCCAGAAGAAAGATAAAGCGTTTATTTGGTAAACGTGAAATTCTCAACAAATAAACCATCAAAACAATCGAAGCATCCTCGTTTACACGTATCTACTTTTAATAGCACACACGTTTTTAGCACACGCTTTTAACAACACACAACAGAGTTTTTTTTAATTAAACATTTATTATGTTTTGAAAGATTTTGGTGGGTTTTTTTTTCTTCGCTCCGATTCTCAATGATCCAACTCTCTCTGATATCAATAATTTTCATACATCTATCTACTTTTAATTGTATACGGCATTTATTCCATAGAATTAACTGAACATATATTGTTTTAAAAGTCAATATTAAGTTATGTTTTGGATTAATTGATTGATGGATTAGTAATTCAAGGCGCGTCAACTTCTAAGGTCATTCGTCCCGTAAGTGTAGAACGTTTTTTAATTGCGGGAGAGGCGGTGATCTTCCCCCGCAAACTGGAGAGATCAGGCGAAGACCTGCTTCGGGTTGCGGGGATTTTCTACCACCGGGTATCTCCCACCAACGGGGCACCACCCCAACCGGGACATGCTGTAATTCCCCGACCGGTCTTCCGACATGTGTGGTAGTGTAGGGCACGTTAATGTAAGTGCGTGTGTAAGGAGTGAGGATAGGACAAGGAAGAGAAAGAAAGATCAAGCGCGGCCGTGGCCCGTTTGTTAGGGTACTGCTCCGGCATTCGCCTGTTGATCGGAGAAACCACGAAAAACTGCCGATCAGAGCAGCCGGCCACTAGAATTCTCCTCCCGGTCAGAGGCTCTGCTGTGACAACGGTTGATGCCCTGAACTCCCTTTGCCGCTTATTTTTTTGGAGTCTTTTTTTTCTTTCTTTCTTTCTTGATTTGTGTTCTCATCGGCGGATTTCAGAGATGCCGAACGCGCTGGTGATCGGGCTGCTGGTGACGGTGGGCATGCTGGCGTCCAGCCTGGTGCTGGTGCTGGGCTATCTGTGCCGCAAGCGCTGCGAGAGCGCAGCTACTCACGTGTGCGCCTTGTTGCGGCCGGCGCCCTACCCCGTGCAAGGGTGAGTCGCCGAACCCCCTTTACATTGAGCGAGATTACTAGAGGTTGGAAACACAAACATTTGAATGAAAACAGGGTTTGTTTTTGAGAATATTAAGAAAATATAGATGGAAATTTATGTATTTATTTATTTAGAATATCGCAGGTGTGTTAATAAAACTGAAGTTCCACAATTCCAGATTCACAGCCATACAAGAACCTACCCTAAATCATATGAATAATAGTTATTTATGATACACCAGTGGGAAAGTGGCATTTTATACTACGAGTGGGAAATGTTTCGAGATGAGGTCGATAGTCCTCGTGTCGCAATACTACGAGCAAAATATTAATCGACTTGCTGGCGGATCAAGCAGTAAGGGCTACTGATGTGCACAGGTCTTCTCTCTTAATATCTACGCATACGCCAACGAATTTTCTTAAGTGGCGCAACATAGATTGGATAGAAAAGATGTTTTTATTTGGTAGTTAGTAGTAAGTCGGTTGTTGTCCAAGAAAAGTATTTCAATCGATGATTATATGGTCAATGAATAATTGTGTGGTTTCGAGTTTGGGTAAACTAGTTATTAATGGAATTAACATAAGTAACCTACAAACTATAATTATTATTTAGTTGATGTACTATATTGGCGTAAAGATACTTTAAAAACTCATAATAGGAAACCATTTTCATGAAATAAACTAAAAGAAGAAATATCTAATTTTATTCTCATTTAATGATCATAATTTTGATTTAATGCATTTTTGAATGTTCTTTTCTACCGAGTCGATAGTTTTCTACAGTGGATTAAAAAACTTGAAGATATTTAAAGAACGGGTTTGCTTACTGGCTAACTTCATATCACCTTCTAAAGGCGCTCAACGAAAGTGATTGGGAGGCTGAAGATGCTTCTTGCTTAGTTAGTGGGAAGCAAAGTCATGGTATGACTTGTTAAGATTAAAGACTGGGCTCTCACTCGTTAGTTTTCTGGCTCACTAGAAAATTCGCTCTGTGTGAACAGGCTCCCGGGCGGTATACTTGTTAAGCACAGTAAATACACCAAAGACGAACGAGATGCCACTAAATATGAAGGAAGCCACAAGCAGGTGCAATTTGAGGGAGTGGGAAAGTTCACGACGTGTGTCGAAACAGACACACTTAGCAAGACCCATCGATACACGTGAGTAATCAGTCATGCCCATGCGCCCATTAAAAATAAGCTTTGCAATCTCCACGAGCTCTCATGTACAGATATTATTTTTCTCCTTATCACCCATTTCTTCATTATTATCATTATCTCATTTTCTTGCACTCTTTTTAGACCTTCATTTTCAATTTACTCATGAATTGAGTGAACTACAGTAATTGAATGAACCACAAGATTGTTTAATTTAGATTTCTCATTTCTTCACTGCATCCAAATTCTTCCTTTTACCCTCATTTTCTATCTCTGTGTTATTCTAATTTTTCATTTTCTTTTTACTTTTTCATTCTTTTCTATTTCTTTTTCACTACATACATTTTCACATTTTTCGTTTTCAATAAATACTTTTCTCTCCTTCCAAACATTCCTCTGTACCCCTACTTCCACTACTCTTTTGCTTTTATCTACCGGGTCGTCCATAAATTACCTAATGCAAATTTGCAATGAAATTTAGAATTAATTCGAGAAGTTCGTTAGAATTAATGCTAGAAAGTATGTGCTGTTGTAGCACCACTAGTTTACAAATAACATGTTTTGAAATCAACACGATCTGGAGTTTTTAGTCGTAAAATCCGTATTGACGCTTCTTTCAAGCTGTAAAAATCGATCACACGGCAGAATTAAAGGTCTGTTATTGCTATTCCAAAGAAAGTTAAAATTGGTGGAGTTGGAAGGTGATGAGGAGGTACAAGCAACTCTATTCCCGAAAATCGAGACATCTATAAGGACGGGGCTGAAACTTGGTAAAACATCAGGAATAAGATGGTTGTGCCGTTTCGCATGTCATTAAAATATTTTAATTTCGAAAGATTATTCACAGTAAGTCCCCATTAAATTTTCAAATTATTTCCAGTAATTTTGTGAACAAAAATCAGCGTTGCCAGCAAATAACGAAGTGGTTTGTATATAAAGTCAGATGAAAGCTTCAAATTTCAGGTAATTTCCTAAAATTATTTTCGCTTCGTAATCAAATCGTAATAATCCACAATAAAAAAAGTATAAAGCTTTATATTTTCCTTTGTCTTTATATATCTTTCCATGAGTTACCTGAGGTTCAGCGAAACAATTCGAGACTTCGAGGGTCCCTGGATAGGAGACTATCTGGGGACTCTGAATATTAACGGCGATGAGCTTCTATCGATAGAAATAAAAGACCATCACAATATGACAAATAACTACGCTCAAGGAGAAGTACTTTATGTTTAATGATTTACGATTATGTTCATGTAGATTACTCCGTGTTTAATGCCGAATAAAGGCTGGAAATAATGTTATGAGAGTAACAGAATTCGCTATAGCTTAACTTTTTGATAAAATCAAAGGTTGAATTTCATTATTTATTTTCCATTAATTTAGTTCATTGATATTTTCGTTTAAGGAATGGGAACAATTTAGTGTAAATCATTTTAAAAAATCTATATAGGATACATCTGTACGACGGTATTAGTCGTTTTTCCTCAGGAAGAATTTATGTGTATTTATATTCATCACCGGAAAATTGATTACTGTTACTCTTCAAATATCGAAACAGATTAGATAGTATCGTCTCCTCCTTCAAATAAGGATGAAGTGAACTTCAAAATTATGAAGGCCACGATGTAATAAAAAGCTTACAGAATGTAAATCAGAAAGCGTAAAAAATGGCAATTATCTTTGAGCAGAGATAATAAAAGTTTCCGTGATACCTCGCAGGAGAAATATCCAAAATACTAGTTTCTACGTAAAAGTTTCAAATTATCAAAAGTAAATGAAAAGAAATTTAATTTCCGCTTTAATAACGTGTTTACACTTGTTTTTAAAATAATTGATTTTAAGCTAAAAGTGTCATACTGTTTTTATTGCAATCATTATCTTACATCTACGAAATAAAGGTGTGAAATTTACTTTCATTTTTATACTACACGCACTTCTTTAAATCAACATCTGAAAGGAATATTGTGGAATAATGAAAAAAAATCACCAGCACGTATGCGAATCTTAACTAAAATGTAAAAAAAAGTATTCTATCATAAAAAAAACCTGTCTTTATTCTATCTCGTGAAGTTTAGAGAACTGCGTCAATGCTTATGACTAATTTATGCGTATTTAAGATAAATGCAGGATGGTACACAAGAATGATTACTCACTTAATTTACCAACGAGGAAAGGCAGATATTCCATCACACGCTGCAATATATTGGTAGCCATGTGATATTCATGCAATTCATCAGACACGCTCTCCCATATTTATCAAAATTTTGAAATCTTTACTCTTTGTACTAAAATATTGTAACATTATTGCAGTTCCCGTTCTGTAATTCTAAAACAGAGAATTAGTGTCAACTAATTACAACATTACGTCGTCACTCCTGCGAAGGCCATGTTATCATTTCGAATAAAACATTAAATACGTATGCAGGAGTAAAACTGATTAACTATGGAGATAATACAGACTCTATTTCACTAAAAATTTTGCTGAAAGCAGTGAATTTTTTATCGAGTCACTTACTGACTTTTCCTGCTTTATGTTCATGTGGATTTGCCGTATTTTGCTGGAATTCAGAACCAAAGACTAGAATTTATTTTTATATGATAGTTTACATTCATTTTCTTTCATATTTGTTGCCAGATGGTTCTTTTGAAATTGTATTTCATCCTTCCCTTTGACTCAGACTTCACTTCATCGCCATCTCTGAATATTTAACTAGTGTCTTTAAGAGACATGAGGGGGAAAGAAATATTTTTCGTCGGTTTCAATTGAGGACTTCAACGATTAAAGACTACGACGTAGTATACTTGTTTTGATACATTATTTGAACAAACTTGACTTAACCAATATTAATTACGAATTAAACATATCAACATATCCCCAGAAATTGGTTGGCACCTTGTGTCATTTTTTGCATTAACCTAAACTTAATGAGAAGACTTCTTGAAATGCAGATGCAGTCCTTAGTAGATCAATAGGTATATCGGATACGCAGTCTCTTTGAATAAGAAGATGCATGGTACTACAACGACCTTGCAACGCAACATAGTGCATTTCTGTTCTATCTAATCCAACACAATCGTTCCTGCGCCCCATGAACACATACGGCGCAATGTGACAGAAAGAACCGAAGTCCCCTTGAATAAGACGATGCTGGCTAATATAACGATCATGTAAAGCAACCCACTTCACTTCAATCCTAATTCAACCCAATCCCTCCCGCTCATAGGAATTCATCCGGTGGCGTGTGGTACAACAGGCCGGAAGTCCTCTTGAACATAACGATGCTAGGTACAATAACGAACATGTAACGCAATGTACTGCACGTCAAACCTATCAGATACAACCCAACCACTCGTGTCCATAGGAATCCTTCCATAGGTGGAAAAGGACGCTCGGTAGTATAAAAAACATGTAAAACAAAGCAGGTAACTCGAATCCTATCAAATTCTACTCATACGGCGGTCTATGTAGAACGAGTCGGAAGTGCCATTGAATAAAACGATACTCGATACTACAACGAACACGTAACGTAACGGAGTGCACTTCAAACCTATCTCATCCACACCGCCCGCTCCTGTCCGCAGGAACTCATACGGCACCGTACGATAGAACGGGCTCAACTCCTCTTAATTAAAACGATATTATGTTCTGTAATGAACATGCAATGCAATCGCAATGTTCTTCAATCCTATCTAATCCAAGCCAATCACTCGCGTATGCAGGAATTCATCCTGTGCCGTGTGGTAGAGCGAGCCGTCCCCTTGAATAAAACATTCTTCGGTACTATAACGAGCACATAACGAAACGCAGTGCACATAACTCCTATCTAGTCTATCCAACCTAGGAATCCCAAAAAACGATATTTTTAAAACATCGATATTTTCGAGCAGGAACATGGATATAACAACTTCTATGTTTTTCTTTCGATATTTTCTTCAGATAGATATGTTTGTCCAGATGTATCGATGTTTTGAAAAAAACTTCTTTTGATGTAAATAAAACTTCCAGTATCTATTTGATTTGATGATTACTTGCAATGAATAACCATTAACAACTGTCTCTGCTCTCGATCCCCGGCGGCACGAATCCGTTTGTTCGTACTCGCAATCTTTCTCATGTGTTGATTATTTTGCATGTGGTAATGTCATTAAAATGCAAATTGAACCATGTCTACATAAAGCATTGATTAGAAAATTAAGATTTCCTTTTGCTTGTAGTGGTACTAGAGCATAGGGTGAGCAATACAGAAAAATTAAATCTGCAGTTCGTTTACCGTTAAAAATTAGTTTTCTGTAACTCGAAAACGAAAATATCTAATTTTTGAAATGTTCATCTCTCGCTTTTATACACTTAATAATAATAATAATAATAATAATAATAATAATAATAATAATAATAATAATAATAATAATAATATTTAATCTTTCGACTATTAATAGTTAATTGTTGGGAAGGGATTCTGAAACTCAAGAAAGATGCGCAGATAATTCCCCCCCCCTATACGTCACATACAGTTTTTTACTGTTTTTGACTAAATAAATTAATGAATCTCCAGGGATAAAAATAAAAGATGACAGTCAAATTTAAGGCAGATTATACTTTAAACGGACATTGACGTTTTATGTAACACATTAAACCAGGACATTTTACTTCAAAATGTTTCATCATATTCAAATAATATATGATGATATATTAGTATCAATAATTAAAACATCGATGTTTCCATCGACATCTTAAACTTTTTGGAGATGTATCGATGTATCGACGATTAGCTAAACTTTGCCATGGTTCATGCCCGCAGGACCCCGTACGGCGCCGTGTGGCAGGACGGGTCGGGCACCACGTTCGACCAGACGGTGACGGTGACGCTGCGCGACCACCACCACGTCGAGTCGGAGGAGCGCCTGCTGCTGCGCTTCACCATCCACGCGGCGCCGCTGCCGCCGCAGCGCGTCACGGGCCGTCGCCAGCGGCCGTCGGACGCCGGCGCGCCGCCGCTGGTGGCGCACGACCCGGGCCCCGCGCTGCTGCCGGCCGGGCGCGCCGTGCTGGACGTGCGGGTGGACGCCGAGCCCTCCTACCTGGTGCCCGTGCCGCGCGTCGGCGCCGGCAGCGTGTGCGGCTCCGAGGCCAGCCTGCATCCGCACCTGCCGCCCAGGCCCACCACCGTGGGGCAGGCCCGCCTGCTCAACCAGCAGCACCGCCGCGCGATGCGCTCCAACAGCGAGCCCAGCAGCACGTGAGAGCGGACGGGGCGGGGCGGCACGCGTCGACCAGACACGCAACGATCTCCTGGCGCTTCCTCATCCGCGAGGTGGCGTGGTCGTCTGAGGCAGGGTTGCTCGAATGGAAGGACTGGGGCTAGCCTGCCCGCTGCACTGGCCCGTGTGGCACTCGTCTTTCACTATACTATAGCTGATCGCACCTGAGCGCCTCCCTTCCCGTCGGGCTGGTTCGATAAGTAGCGGGACACACCGGTTGTTCACAGATATGCGCTGTGTGTCGGTAGAACAAGAGGGACGCCCACTTGATCAGCCTAGCCAGTGCGGTCGTTAAGCGCTCAGAAAGTCGCTGGCTCTGACGTGTCCTTGGGAGACTAGAGTAGCCATGTCAAGAAGTCGGGTGCAAGTTCTGGACGACTGCCGAAATCTAGTTCCAAAACACTTCAAAGGAGGGGGGGGCTGGCCCGCTCTCTCCCCACAGCGAGGTCGCCGGGGTCAGGGTGTGTGTGTGAGAGCAGAGCGGTCACCAAGTCCTTGGAGGAATATTGGAGAAACGGTTGTCGCACAATGACTGATGACACTGAAATGCTCACACGTTCCGTGCACTGTGATGTCACGTGAGAACGTAGTAAGACTGAATTCCATTTGGTTTCTTTTGAGTATCTTCTTGAATTAGACTAGATCACTTTTTTAAAATGTCTGCAATTTCAATTTTTTGCTTATATAATAACAATCAACGAAGTTGATAGCATTGCGTCTAATGTCTCACGAAGAGATCATATGATGAGGAAATTGCAATTGAAAATCACGAAGATTGGCTTCACATGGCACTACGTACTCACTTCGTTTTCAGACAGGATGACAAATATGTTGGGAGTTAGCTAATCACCTACTTTCAGGCGTAGCACAGTCACGAGTGAACCATTGCTACGAAATAATTTTTGCTACATTCAACGGATGCAACAAAACGCACTTATTCTACTTGTGCATTTATTAAAAATTACCCACGGTGAATTTCTGAAATTATGAGGCCTGTATTGTCGTCGCTCGTTTGAAAATTAGTTTTCTCCCAAACATACAATGCAAGCTACTGGAACAAAACAATCTCTCTACAATATC
Source organism: Teleogryllus occipitalis (assembly GCA_011170035.1). Classification (NCBI taxonomy): domain Eukaryota; kingdom Metazoa; phylum Arthropoda; class Insecta; order Orthoptera; family Gryllidae; genus Teleogryllus; species Teleogryllus occipitalis. The sequence continues at coordinate 48,965 of BLKR01015123.1, read as the reverse complement.
CTATATTTTCTCAGTATATCACTGTATTTGAATACACTGGTCCCGCACGTTCCATAGTTGACACCATTAATGTTTCGCTTCGTGTGAAAACTTCTGAGAATGGAGTGTAAACACTTTGTAATGAAACTCAAGGTATTCAGATATTTATTTCGTTATAGAGAGTTTTGTTGTAGGAGGGAGAATATTGACTTCCGAATTATAATGTAAACCAACTAAATTGAAGTAACGCAAATGTTTTAGGGGGTTTCACGTCATAATATATAATGTTTACACCATACTGTATTTTGAAATATATTCTGTCGCCCGATCGCGGAGATTGTACGCTAAATTTTTTAACCTGATATCCTACATTACGGATACTCAGATTGCGACATATTTATTTACGGAAATTAGTATATTTATTATCAGTTTGGCATTGTATTCAAATATTGTATTATTAAATTAATACAGTGTAAAATATGGAATCAAATTATGAGTATATCGAAGAAAGCAAATTATTTTAAGGCATATAATTCGATAGCTCGAATTGTAAAAATAATATTATTTGAACAGAACTTGAAAGAGGCAAGCTCTCGTATAACTGAGAACGAACTATTTACTGAAATCAAGAAGAAAGGTGGTTTCTGCCTTATTACAGGTGTCATCAGTAGATGGATGCTTCCAGAATCTCTCACATAAATATTTATACTAAGCACTGCCAAATAGTATTAATAATGTTTATATTCATTCTTCTTCACTGTGAATCCATACTTTTCCGCAGGAGAGTACACTTAAAAATATCTCAAGCACTTTCTGGGTATCTCTCAGATATATGTTCAATATGAATTGTTGTAACTTACCGAATGAATACCGTGCGTCAGGAAAGTCTCTCCCCACCGTGACGAATCAGGGCTTCCTATTCAAAATTGCAGTGATGGATGTAGCATCTAGATCAATGCAAGACAAGTGAAGGCGACATTTCCAGAATTTGTTATGATTGTAATGAGTAGGCGCTTTACATTTTCCTTTGTTACAAGTTGAATCTTGAGCAACACAATTTCTGTTGCTAGCACTCACACCAACAAGGTGACACTGCGCAGAGTCTTTCCTGGCACACTATATTGTTTCGGAGAGGAGCACTAATGAAGGACTACAGAGAGAGAAAATTTCCATCAGAATCTCTTCATGTGTAAAGAATACAATATAGTGTTTCCTCTCAGACCGCAATAGGAAATAAAACGTGAAATACAACTTCAGTCACGGCTTTCGAGAAGAAGAAAACCATATATATATATATATATATATACATATATATATATATATATATATATATATATATATATATATATATATATATATATATATATATATATATATATATATATCAAAATATGTGAAATTAAATTAGGTTTAAACGAATTTTAAGTATTCGGTCGTAGGATGTTCACACAAAATTTTACCGTGGTATATAAAGAATAAATACAACAAAAATATATCTTGTATCTGAGGGTTATAAGGTGTGCCGGAGAAACTTTTCTCAGAATTAATGTATGTTTGTTATTCATCTATTCATTATGTAATAAATATCACAATTTACTCATTACAAGGATTATGGTGTATTGTATGTTTAAATATTACATGTTTTAATCCTAAACTTTTCAAAAATATGTTTTCTAAATTTCCAATGCATGTGAGAAGCATGTGATTATTACATAGATTGTGTATATTTATTGTACTTTAAAATACATTTCTTACAGTTTTTTATATATTGGAAATAAATTCGAATGTTTTGTACAAAAAATTTCATTTCTACCCGGTCTCGAAAAATTATATTTTGATAAGTTTCATTTGATGTTAGCAAATAAGAAAACGAATATGCTGATGTAAAGACACGTACTATGCTAATAATTTGCTTTGATGATTAAATATTATTAGTATAATGGGTGTTTACTTTTCGAATTAGTTCAGGATCATTCAAGTTATGCACTTCCGGATTAAATGAATGCTTTCCATGGGTTGGTAATACTGAGGAAGAGGCACAAATGGAGGCGATAGCAAAGAAGCCAAAGAATGCATTTACGGTGGATCATTTCAATACTGAACGAAATGTGAATTTGTCACTAGTGTTTTTTTATTTCAGTATGGATACTTTATTTTTTGTGTACCAGCATTATAAACGACCATTTTTATTGCAAGAAATCGTTTAAAATCGTGCATTTTACGGCACAAATGATGACGTTCTAGCATTTTCGGCATAAATGATTGCGTCATCACACGTTCAGCTAATCGCAGCGAGAGAATCGTGCGAAGGTAGCGGTACACGGAACAGCCGACCACCGTTTACTAGCACGGATGTCAACAATGTCAATCTTGAATTTGGTTTCCAGAGCGCTTTGGATGTCAAATACCCGAGACGTTACAAGAAAGTTGTTTCGCGAAATTAAGTTTGATTCTGTTATAAAAGTACAATGCTGTTATACAAAAAATAGCGTTCGCAAATCGTTTATAATGTTGCTTTATTGCATTCGTAGAAATTTGAAAACGAGCGACGTTAGGAGCGAGTATTCAAAACATGTTCTCATGCAATAAAGCTTAACATTATAAACTCGTTGCATAAACTACTATTACGAAACTAATGCATAAAGTGTCCATTTAGCGTGTGAATGAAATGGTGACGTAAGAGAGAAGCCGAGATCATTTTGAAATGAGTACATCAAAGACAACTTCCTACTATTTTTTACGAATTCATTAAAACTAGACTTAAGATCAATACACGAGGAGGCAGCCATGTCAATTCATGTCGACCCAGTGTTTTGTTACCTTGCTGTACGCAGTGATTTATTTGCTTGGCAATACGCATCCCGCAATAGGCTACACTGACATACGTGTACTGCAAAGAGCAATTTTACAATAAGTAATCAGTGAACGGAAGCACTAATTTCCATGCATGAATGCTTAACACTAAGTTAGTATGCTATGTTAGTATACTATGTTAGTATTTTCAGAAAATGCCGATGTCTATTACTATAACACTCGACGTAGAAATCCTATTCATCAGGTGACAGTATCAACAGCTCATTACAAAAAATTCACATACAATACATGTACATTATTTTACAACACTTTGCCAGATGACATTAAACGATTAAATTCGATAGAAAAGTTTAAATCCCAAGTGAAATCGTTTTTGCTCCACAACTGTTTCTATACAATTAAAGACTATACTGAGCATCACAAGGAAAGTAACATTAATTTTAACACTAATATTTAATGTATTATTTACCATTGGACTGTATAATTCTAAACAATATATAACAAGTATTGTATCGCAGCTTCTGGGTCAATGACCCCCATCTCGATCAGGTTTTTCGTCCCGTTTTCCTGATCCAAAAATTCATTGCTTATTTATCCTTGAAAATAGATTTTATTACTTGAGAGCTTTTTTTAAATTCAAAATTCAAGTAGTATATGACTTAGTGTAGGGATCACAGAATTTTGAAAATGTGCACACACTTTTCCCCATAGAACGTCATACGCAGACTTCAATGTTTTTTACGTAAAATAAATAAATAAAAAATAAATAAATGCCTATTTAGAATACATAAAAACCAAATAAATTTTTTCATGATTTTTGTCTGTCAGTCGGTTTGTCTGGAGTAATATCTAGATAGAATGAACCGATTTTCATGCGGTTTTCACTGAAATCACGACATGTACAATAAACTCATTCCTTTTCCTAATAGAGGATTATAATTAATAAATTAATGAAATCAGCGATGTAACTAGCTGATTTAATGTGAATAATAAAATCATCCAGTCATATCCTTTGTGGGCTGCAAAAGTAGCACAACTGAAAACATACTAATTTTGAGTTAATGCACTCTCCAGAATCGCATATTGCTTTACCGTCCAGGAGCAACAACAGCGTACCTTACTGCACACTATTCCAACATCAACTGGCAGAAATGTGAATGCAAGAATGGTGCATTGCAATACTAGGTAACAAATTCAAACTCATTTATCTCAAAACCTCATTTTTTCTTTCTCGCTACAGCTTACACAATGCAGAGAAAGTTATGTAATGCTACGAAAAAAAAGGCGAATTTTCGTCAGAAAAACTCTTATTGCTGGTCTCTGGTAACGTAAAAGTGGATAAATCCAGTTGCTAAATATAGAAAACGCGTGGTAATACGGAATGACTCAAACTTTCTCGTAATAGCGAGCTATCTAATTTCTTTGGTCTGGGCTAGTTTTTCGGAATTGCGACATACTCTTGCCAGCTGCCATCTGTCTCCCCCAAAGTACTTTATTTATTTTTTTTAATTTTTCGGTTTCTTAATACATAGATAGAACTGAAATGTAACTTCACAAGTATTAGAGACGAATAACCTCCTTCTGTAAGGAAATTTTCGTTGAAAAATTTGGAGCCGTTTTTAAGAAAACAGCTTTTAAGCGTTACCATAAACGCGAAATTTGAAAATCATTTGCACAGAAAACGTTTTGAGTTTTCGAAAAACTTTATTGAAAGTTATTTGAAGCACTTACACTCACAAATGCAATAAACTTCACAAATTGCTGAGAAAGTGAATATTATCCTCCTGAAAGATAATTGAAAATATAATACATTATATAGTTTTTGAAAAAACAAAGAATACAGCAAAATGGATTTTATTCCGTCTTAAACAGTGCAATTAGCACTATCCTTACGAAAAGTTTGATGAAAAACGGAGCTGTTTTTGAGAAAATGGCGCTTGCGAGTTTCTGAAAATGCGGAATTTTCATCATAGTTTCACAGACAACTTTAGAGTTTTCAAGAAACTTTGTTCGAAGGAAGCCTGGGTCGAAACTCGGGTGCGGAACACTGCCTACGGGCAGTCTCCCCGCCAAAATAACCCGTACGAATATATAAGAAACTTTGTAAGACATCATTAAATAAAATACACTCATAAATGCAATAATGTAAACAAATAGCCGCTAATGAAAATATTAAAAACGTGAGCGACAAGTAAACAAAAATAAATTTTTGTAATTTTCAAAAAATCAAAAGAATAGAGCAAGATGAAGTTTATGTCATCTTATAGAGTACATTTAGCACTATCTCCCGCAAAAAATGTTCAAGAAATGAAATTAGAGCCGTTTTTGAGAAAAATCTTGTTTTTGGTAATATTCAATATTGCACATATTGCATGCAATATTGCGCGAAAACTACTATTTTTTCAAAAAAGTGTACACGACCTCAATGAAAGAACTAATTATGAAGAAAAAATAGTTGAAGGAAAGATCGTTAATTTTGTAATTGTAGGAAGACGTTGAAAAAATCAAACTTTTCCAATTTTCGAAAATTAAGAGTTACAAAATCTTACTTCTTCCACGTTTATATGTGCATTTCTGAATATTCTTTCAAGACATTTAGGGTCATTTTTGAGAAAATTTTCAAATTTTGTCGCATAGGCTTTATTTAAAGTACCCCCCAAACATTAAAGTTTTTTAGGTATCAGAGAACCCAAAACGTGTATTTCCGTTGAAATCTCGAAATCGATATTCCGCAGCATTACATTACTTTATACGACGCTTATTAATCCGTATATATGTAGATGTACTAGAAAGAAAATATCCCTCTAAAACGTGGTGTAGCCAGAATCCATGTTTTGATATCGAAAAATGATTGACAGCACAGCATCTGTATGTCCGTCAGTCTGTGAACAACGCTTGGGGCTAAGCCGTTCAGCTGATATTTTCCGAAATTGACGTTCTCCAATCAACCTGGCTGATATTGAGGCCTCTCGAATTTGAAACCGATATTTTAACTTTGAGGGGTACTTTGCATTAAGCCCCTGGGATATTTTCAAAAAGAGCCACCAAATATTTTGATTAAATGTTGTCGTTAGAGAACGTAATACACGCTTAAGACTTCGGTCTAATTTTCGTTGAAATACTAATTTTTCGAAAATTGCAAAAAATTAAACTTTTTTAGGCGTCTTTCGGCGTTTTTTTGTGTTATATGTGTAAAATATTCTTTGTAATCATTCAGACCGTACAACATATTGCTACAGCAGGTGAAATGTTTCTGTCGATTTGTATGATTAAGAGATGCTGAACACGAGAGCTCTGGACGATCTACGCTAGCAAGTAATTTCAAAGTCCATGATAAAATCTAATTTTTTTCTGCCATACATGTGATGCTGCCCGCCAACATGAATGTCGCAACTACTATCAAGTCATGTTTGAGAAGATAAAATATTCCCGAGGATTGGGGTTAGACATCTTGGGCACTCGTGTCCGAATAAAATAATACAAAATGGTTCTAAAAAACTCTTACTTCATGTAATCAAATGGCGTGCTGAGTCATGCAGTTCCAGAAAATCTGGACTGAAGTGCTGTTTTGTAGGCAAACGAAGTTTAGAGCTTACATGTCACTATTCCCCTGACACTGACAAGTCTGTGAATAGCATTTCAGTTATCGTTCAAAATTCGCTCGGGAAGAAGCCGTTTAAATTTTTACTTATTGTACTGATGAAAGTAATTAATTTAATATGGCACTTGAATACGAAAGATCAAGGTAGTTTTTTTCTGGATGTGCAACGTTATTTTGTGTTCTAGTATATTATGTTTCATTTCAATTATATACCATTTCGTACTTTCATTTTCTTCTCTACCGTATCTCTCTCTACATACTTATATCTTATCAAACAGAAAATTAACAGTGAAAACAAATATCGTAAATACAACGTTCGTTTATTTTACGTAGTTCTGAGTTCCGTGGGACATAGTACATATTCCAGTCAATCCAGTCCAGTCAATTTGGAACAAAATTCTAAAAAAAACTGCACATCTTGTTTCTCACTAGCCTCAGAAACTTCTCTCCAGCTTTCTGACTCCCGTTTATCATTGTAACGTATTTCATATACGAAATTTACCTCGTGTTGGCTGATGTGAACTTCATGCGGCCTAAGATGTATCCTTCGAAACGTTTCTTACGACTAACTTTATCCACCTATTTTCGATAGCAAAAATATTAACTGGCTAATTCTGGAACTGCTAGAATCGCACCATATCTACATCGCACTGCGTAAGCAAAGTATTTATTCGCCATTTACATTTTATCGGGTGAATATCCTGCGTTGCTCGGGTATTTATTTATCATAATCATCTATTAAACAGCCTTGTCCGTCTCGCTGACTGCTCCTCAGTGCACTTTCACGCGGTATGTGCAATTCGGGTTGCATAAGGATTTCGTTTTTAAATATCACTTCCTCCCACCTACCCTTCTAGAGGTATCTTACTCCCAGATCACTGTTTTACCCACTATAATTTCCCAGTAATAATGCATAGCAAATTTTAATGAAATGACATCGCTCTCACGTTCAAGACTGACTGAAACACGAACATACACATACACGAACACAGGACATTCATTGTACCTGTATTAATATTTTCGGCAGTGGGTACATATGTGAGTCAATGTTTGTAACGACGGTGAGATAAATAATAAGATTACATTTAGTATTAATTATATTCAGTTTAATTTGATTATAATATCATAAACATTTGTATTTTTGCATTTTTTGCATAAACATTTGTATTTTTGCATTTACACGTTTTGGAGAAATAAAAAATTGGCTTTTTGAACAGGTGTAGCTCGCTTGGTAATTAATTTAGGAAAAATTGTTTCATACAAAACTTGTAGGAAATTGTGTCTTCTTTAAAATTGGTTTGAATCATTTTTCTACTAAACTTAAGGATAAAGAGATATAGAGGAAACCCCCGAAAAAGTCAGCAAAATGCCGTTTTTCGGATCGCCAGGAGTTAACACAGTCTTGGAGGACTAAAACTTTTTTTAAATAGCCAGATCACCTCCACCGGATAAAAAACGTGCACGACACTAACGGGACTAATGACCATGGCAGTTGACAAACCAGGAAACACGAAATAATCGATTAATTATGTAATTGAAAATGATATTTTGAAAAATAATTTAAGATATGCTTGACAAAACAGAATACTTTTCAGCGTTTTTTGAAGAGGCGTAAGCTCGCTTGATAATTGATTTCGAAAAAGTATTTCATACAAAAGTTATAGGAAATTGTATCCACTTTAAAACTGGTTTGAACATTTATTCTACAGGACTTAAGAATAAAGAGAAAAATATTGAAAAATTCCGAAAAATACCGGTTTTACGGGCCTCAGGGAGTTAGTACAGGGTCTGGGAGGTCGAGAACTTGAGATTTTAACTAGTGTCTGGCTGCAGACCCAATGAAAAAGTTTTTATGACCTTTTTTCAGGTAAAATGTACCTATAGACTGAACTAAAACGGTGAAACGATAGTTTCGTAGAAAGTAAGCAAGGAATAGTAAAAATTGGTTATTATGGGATAAGAAAGGATTTATGTCAGTAAAAATTTGATCATTCCTCACGAATGAATGAATATATTTTAACGAATGCGTGAAAACGACCAAATTTCAGTGCATATTTTGTCACCAAGATATTACTTAAAATATTAACTTGACTACCACTCAGTAAGTCATATCTCTAATCTTTCGATTTATTAATATCTAGTTTATCCTGTAGTTAAGATAACGTGACGTTCATCAATGTGTTTCTTTTGTATGCACCGTTTCGAGTGTGTATACAAATGCGAGTATAAGAGAAGAGGGACAGAGGACAATTCGAGATCACCAAAGGGGACTTCACACTGCTTAATCTCGCTTGATGAACGGTTGTGTTTTCAAGAGAGGTCGCCACAGGCCGCAGAATCGTTCGTGCAGCGAAAGAGTTCGAATCGATAGCGCGAGAGAGAAGAGATAGTGGTTATCGGCGGAAGAGCAAATTCGCATACTTGGCAGTAGTTGCCTACCAATCGCAAAAACAGCAACAGGAGCCCTGGATAACCGGCGTCACCAAAAGGGCACGCGTAACCGACCGCGCGTCACCGGCAGCACCAGCTGGTGAACATGAGTGTCGCCACCATGTGGAACATCGGTGAGTAAGCTCATGATGACTTCGAAAGTAGTGGATGGACTAAGATGATATTTGGGTACGGACGTCAACACCGTGTTTTTCTACCAAGTTTTCGAGGCACAAAATATAAGTGTTTCGATATGAAATTTTTTCTTGACTCATTTTATTTAAACTTTTTAAGTTTTTTATTTTGAGGAGTCATAATGAAATGTAAAAATGTATTTGCTATTAATAATCTCAACCTAACTTCATTTTTTATGGTCCCCTAAAAGCATCGTGAATGACGAAATTTGACAAGAAAGCTCTGTTACTATATTAAAAATATAATAAACAAATGATATTTTATGAAAACTTCGTTGTCAGAGTAATATTTACTTATACTAATTTTTCATACGCAAGTTAATAAATAATTTCCATTTAACTTATGATTTTCTGACTGTACAACCGCTAGAAGCTATCTAAAAAGGATTATTCTTTCAGTGTGCCACATTTCACTGAAATATCTCATACCGAATCAATTACATAATGTTTTGAAAAGTAGGTAGAAATGGAGTCTTCATATTCTTGTCCTCTTAATATTTTCAGTAATTAATCTCCATATCGATTTACCTTTAACATAGCGGATACCGATTGAAGGCGTTATTTTCATTTCACTCGTTGCATTTCCTGAACTTTACGGCGGCGAAGGTGTAACGGTTAGCGTATCGAACTCTTATACCCAAGTTTGCAGGTTCGAACCCGATCGAAGCCGTGGATTTTTAAGGGCGAAAAATTCCTTCGTACCCTTCCTTCGGAGGGGAAGTAAAGCCGGCTGTCCCATGTTAGTACATTTACTGCATCTAAAAGATCCTCAAGCCTAAATGATGCCTCTGAGCTAAATTCAAATCGCCTGTTTCGTCGCCCAACTAATACCTTCTTTCTCCCATGGTTGGGGAAAGGAGCGTAGCGGAATTTGCGTGGTCAGGCGGAGAGCAGGCCTCATGGCCTGAGTCTCGCCACGTAAAAATAAGGCACATTCAATTCAATTCAATTCAATTCAACTTCGCTCGCAAAACTTAGCCTATTCCGATACGAAGTATGGTTTTTGTTAGACGTTCCCCAGTTTCAGCAGTTCACTAATTTCTGTTTGTCCTCGTTCGTACCCTCAGATTCTCAGCACCTCTTAGCAGAATGATTACTGCTGAATGATGATGAGCTGAATGATTACTTACCTTATTGGTACAAAGGTGTTAAATTTATGCAATTCAGTGTACTCTAATAAGGGAGAATAACCATAACCATCTGCGACATATCCCAATTACTGGACCGGAAGAATATTATAACAGTAAAAAATCAAGTATGGTCAAGTTGGGAACAATTGAGAGAAATAATTGTGCGCAAAACAATATATAACATTCAATTGCAGAGAATACTCGAAAATATTTAAATTTTGATTTAAGAGATATGAATTGAAGGTTTTATGAAATTTGATGCAGACAGTAACTTGTCTTGAAGGTCAAATATAAAAGAAATATTAAGATTGGAATAAAACTGTAAATTAGTATTAAAACACACATAAACATTTGGCTTTATGTAAAAGAAAATAATAATCTAAAAAATTAGCTTAAAAATATCTTATATTTCTGTGAAAACTAAATAGATGTCAGTTTATGAGTTAGATTAGCCCGGAAAAGCAGACATAAATAATAAAAACAGATGAATGGGTAAATAAGTATATATATATATATATATATATATATATATATATATATATATATATATATAGAATTTAAGAATAGTAAACGCGTAATCTCTTCAAGTTGTACTAATCTTTGTAGTTTGCCTGCTTCTAAAAAGAAAAATATTACGTTCATGATATTCAGTTTAAAAGTTAAATTTTTAACTATATCTATTCATATTGTTTTCATATGAAACAGTATTTTTCTTTTTATTCTGGTTGTACCATTTTACAAAAAAATGTCAGATTCCTATTCTATTCCATGATTCACCAAAATGATTACACTTGATGTAATCTCCGAAACGAAGTGCAAACAATGCAATTATTTGTGTGAAATTTGTATTGCAAGAAGCTCAAGGCGCAAACGCTGTTTGAACTCAAATCGTATGACGTCCTATGCACGTGGTTGGTATTTGTTATCACTACTGTAGGTAGCATGAAGATTTGCGTCGGATGTGTTCCAATATTTTCTTCCATTGTAGAATGATGTGAGCATTAATTCTTAAAATGTATGTTCTGAACCAATTAGGGACATCGACGGTTGTCACTGTAAAATAACTATTTAATGCAATTATCTTCGACAGGTATTATTGTTTGATGTTGAACTTTCTATGGGTGTTCGTACTTGTCAAAGGTAATGACATGAAATCGTGATATCACCATGACTGCCATCTCTGTACCTTTGGTTCATTAATCTCAAGTATGAACTAAACAATAAGGTAGTAATTTCAAAAATAGGTGCTATTTTAAACTAATCTATTTACTTCTTTGGAATTTTCTTCATATTTCATTACATTCACTTTTATTTATAAATGTTTACCGGAAACAATTTTAAAGATTTTTTAAAATAAAAAATACCAACAATTAAGATTTTGTGAAACGACAGGTCGTGACCCACTGAATTCGAGCATCTCAAGGTGAATATGCTCTGTCATGCAACCAAATATTCTACATACGTTGATTTTTTTTTATAAAATTTCAAATTTGTTGCAGATATGGCGGTTGTAGCACTGCTGGCGGTGATAATGCTGCTCCTCTTCCTCATCTTGGGCGTGGTTTTACTCACCCCTGGGCGCCTCCGATGGGGCAAGAAGAGGAGGAAGCACGCGCCTCACATCTACGAGAGCATCGACGACGAAGAAGACGAAGAACACAACTGCGTGACCCAAGTTCTCAAAATCCAAGTGACGTCAGAAAGGGGATACATACAACAAGAGATGCTTCTCAAAGTTCAGGTCCAAGCCATTCCCGTGCCTTATGAAGGAGGCGGGGTCGCCTCCACATCAAACTTTGGTGCGCAGTCGAGTCCTAAACCCATGTTCATGCATTTGCAAGAGGTTCCAAAGGAACGGATAAAAATTAATATAAAAGACCACGAAAGTGTCAATTTTGGATTTTCGCAGGGTGATGTTGAAGGTCGAAGACCATTGCCTCTCCCTAAGACACCGCCTGTAAAAATGCCTCTGTCTCCAACGATGATAAAGGACCCATCGCTTCTTTCTTTTCAATCTGGAACTTCCGACTCAGAACATGTTGCTCTTGTCCATTCGCAGTCGATGGAAGAAAACTCGGGATATCTGCAACCATCCTCATTACGAAAACCGAGAAATAAAGCGATGAGCCCAAAAGAAAAAGTAACAGAAAAACAGCACTAAAATACTTCTCAGAAAAGTTTCGGAAGGAATAAAATAATTCAGAGAAGTTTTGAAATTAATAAATTTCCAACAGAAATGTGTTCAATTATGGTAAACGTGTTAAGAGTTTTATTTTTCTTCATTATTCAGAAAGAAACAATGTTTTTTTATAAAGAACGACTCGGAATTAAAAAATGAAAAACGTGTTGATGAAACATTTTCGTTTGTAAGTGATGCCAATGTTTCTTCATGCCTCTTCAATAAGTATGAGAAACCGTCATACCCTTTCTTCAGATACGTACTTTCTGAGTGTGGCCTGATAGTGCGTCTAAACATCCTCCTATATTTATTGACAAAATAAACAAACTGTGCAAAGGATGTGAGTAATGGGTTTTGATGCAAGTCTCCAAGTACCTACAGTAAAGACAGTGTATGACCATTTTCCCCACAAAGTGTAAGATAAATGAATGGAAACTCTGGAAATTTTATGTGTTAGTTGATTAAAACCAAATGACCATATTGTATCTGTCAAATGATGGGAGGACTTTACGTTATAAGTGAATAACATTTTATGCACAACAGCTTCTCAAATCCTCGTGTAACGGAGTCTATTTTTTGGGGACAAATCTCCCGTCAAATTATTTTAAAACGTGAAAATAAATTATGCATGCAATTTTCTTAGAAATGTATTTGTATTATTTCAGAAAGATTTTAGAAAAATATTACCATAGATTCAAATGAAAACTACAAAAACATTTCCGAAAAGATAGTTGTTTTAAGTTTGTCATCGGAAATGTCAGTAGGTAATTCATAATTAGGATAATGGACGGATTGGTAAGTACGATTCATAACGATACAACTCACAAGAGACTATCATGTCCGTACTGTGGAGTTTTGAGAAGTGACAAAACACTGTGTATAGAAAACCTTAATCGTTTTAGGTAGCTAATGTTGATTTCTGCTAGCCACATCATCCCATAACATCACATTAGCCCTTATTAAGGTGAATTTAATAACTACAAGTGCCAAAAATATTTTTTTTATTCATAATTTATCAAAGAGCGGTTTTCGGCATGCGGTAGGGGAGCTCAAGCTAAACACACTTCATTTGTTTTCAACACATTCGCTGCAGAAATACTTAAGGGAACTTTGTTTTTCTTTTCAATCGGAACCTTGATTTTGATGTTAAATATGTTGCTGAAAGTAAGCAGATGCATTTCCGTTGAATTCATTGCAAGAATATTAAAATGATTCAAATGAATTTAAAAAAATGTGAGATCTCATGTAAAAGAATTATGTAAAATACACTCATATGTTGTACTTTAAAGAGTGTACCACTACAAGTTGCTTAACAAATGCCAAACGTCGTATTTCAATACGATACATTGTTTAAAAGTATTAAATACACAAAACTTATATTATGATACATCAGTATGATCTTATACGGTCCAAAATATATCTGAGATGTGAGTTGTTACAAAATCAGTCCTAAATGAATCCTTATCTGATAAGAACTACCAGTTTAATAGAAAATGATCAAGAAACTGATATCAGGAACGTATACGTTTATCTACATTATGTGCTATGTCCCATCTCAAAACATCTTACTCATGTTATTCCCAGTGAGTATATGAATTTAATTTCTAGAGGATAGTATATTGCATAAAACCATGCAATAGTTTATTGCAAATTATGTTAATACTATCTAATGTTATATCAATTTAATTAAAATAAAAAAAATAATTAGATCATTTCAATGAACAAAATTACCAAACACTGCATCAAACTTGAATGCTGCAATGTTAAGTTCTAATTTGACGTAAGATATATTGACTGGGGAATGCTTTTCCTTATCTAAATTCTAAAGTTAAAAACAATGATTTTAATTATCAAAGAGATTTTTGGGGGATAATATTTATTTGTTCTATTTCATTCTCGAAACTTTAGTATGACAGTACTTGAGATGGCCCACCTATTTCCTAACAACCAAATTTTGAAATATTTATCGCCAGAAGTTACGAACTCAAAAATGTTCTGCTTACCAAACTGATGGTTGTCTTCAATGTGTCTATGTTTTGATTTCTCTATGGATATCCTAAAGTAACAGAGGGAAGAATATTATCCCCAGTTAATGGGGAAATGATAGCATCTCCTCCGACAGCAAAGAGTAGCGACAGACAGGAGCAGCACTGCATGACCCATCCTGTAATCACGACCATATTCGCCATTTGAAATACATCTTACTTAATAAATAGCATAAATTTCTCAATTTGATATGCAAGGACTTCGTATGCATTGTTTTTTGTCATTTACCACTTGTTTCTGTGTTAAAACAACAAACTGCTTCGTAATGTTTTACAGCATCGTTTTTAGTCCTAATAACCAAAGATAGAATGGAATTCATACCGTGTTATCAACAATATTTATTACAGTTTCGAGCGTAAAATATTCACATTTTCCTGTACCTATAATTCTATTCTTTTAAATAAAAAAATAGTAAATTATAATAACACTCTTCCAATTTATTCCATTGCCACAAGCCGTGCAATATTTTCTTTCAACTTTTCTGTAAATTATTTCAACCATCTCTGGGTTTGCATCTCTTCTTCCATGTGGAAAACATTCTTACAATTTTCTTGAGTAACCTCCCTTCTCCGTTATTTTCACACATTTATACCGATCTTATTGTTTATTTTTAATGAAATCTAAAACTGTATACTTTCTGTTAATTTCTTAATGCATAATTTCGTTTCGTATTTTGCGTAATTTAGTGCGATTTGTCGCTCTTCTAAAATAGTCATGACCATTGATAATAACATTTATCGAAAAGTTTTATTTTAATGTCCATGTTTCTGCTCCAAAAGTTAATAAATTGTATTGTTGGCTTATACAACTTAATTTTATTTTGAAAAATGTTTTCACACAAGATGTCATTGAACATTAAAGTTATAACATGTCCTTTATTTATTTTCTGCCTGAAATTTTCGCCTTCATAAGCTTTATTAACAATGTTGGCAACCAAATATTTAAGTACATATCATCCTTTAATAACCCTTTCCTATATTTCAATACTTAATCTCTAATTCATTAATTAATGACCACTCGTGAATAAAAGTTTCTCAAAGATTATTAATCCCGCTTATTATATTCTTCTTGTATGAAACACAAATTCCATCATCATCATCATCTTGTCCAATTATTTCGTGGTCATCATTAAATAACAATGTGAAAATGTCATCATTAAATAACAGTGAAAATCTTTATCATCTATCTATAAAATCTATGACATCGTTACAAATGTATTTTGCTCTATTCTTACGTCAAACTTGAAAAAAATTGGAGCCTATTTTAGAAAATTTTAAAATGTCCCATGATCTTCATGGAAAGAGACCCCAAAATTTAAAGAATCTTTTTCAAAATCGCAGGTCTTTTATTCGTGCCGGACCGGAAAATATTCATTTCGGAAAAAATCCTAAGAATAGTTTAGGTGCTGGCGGCCGGACTGACAAACAGACAGACAGACGGACGGACAGACGGACAGACGGTCAAACGAAGTGAGAGATAGACGGACTTACAGACGGACAGACGAACGGAAACATAGATGGACAGGTGGTCGGACAGACGGAAAGACGGACGGACGGACGGAAAGACAGACGGACGAACAGACAGATCGACGGACTAGAGACGGACAGTCAGACCGACGGACGAGACGTAAATATGGACGGCAGCCGAACCGGCAGACGTTAAAAAACCTTTTTCGGAATCAAAGAGTATCCAAAATGTGAATTTCCGTTGAAATCTCGAAATAGATTTTTCCAGCATTACTTAACTTTATACTATGTGTATTACTCGTATGTATACAAGAAAGTAAAAGCTCTTGGACTACAAACAATGATTTGGGGTTGAACTTTTCTTGGTAATTTCATTCGATTTCCACCACATCTTTCCAATCTTATACTTTCTTAATGTCTTTATTTTTTTAAAATTCAACCTGAGTGTGCCTGTTAATTTAAATATGTTTTCTCAAAATGCAGATGTGTTAGAAATAAACATCACAATTTTGAGAATGTGCAGAGAAAAATATATGTATTAGAATAACTTGGGTCCAGAAATACTTACTTGCGGAAGTATTCATGGGAGTGCACTCTTAGATCAAGTTTCCTTTTAAGACACTTGTATCTCTATCTTCTCACAATATTGTAAACAAATTTATTTCTTCTGTGATATTCTGTATTTATTTTTTGATATTATATATTATATTAAAATATGTTTATTGAAATAAAATTTTTAATTAATTAGTTTTAAAAAAAGACATGGGTTGGACAAATGTAATTTACGACAAAAATGCACGAGTTAAAAACTGTTTACTTTTAAGGAAGCAATAAGAAGTCTAAGATTTATCAGTCTGCAGCAAGGAACATAAGGTGTAAATCATTGTATTGTAACGTATTGTAGGGCTACAGCTAGCATCCGCCGGGGCGCCACGATGGTGCGGCGGCAGAGGATTAGACGCCAGGGGCCAGGCAGGATGTGACACGCCGAGGTATTCTGAGAAATCCTAAGAGCTAGGGAAAGGGATGCCCAAAATGCGGGACAGCGCATATTTGCCGCGTGCCGCGTGACAAATTCTTGGAATCCATGGAAATGGATGTCCAAAAATGCCTGGCAACGCGGATAGCGCGGGCCGTGTGCAAAACCCAGTGACGTCAGGTCACGTGGGTAGTAGCTATATAAGAGTTAACGCAGAGCGCGGGGGCGGGGTTTGTTGAGCTGAGTGGGAACCCTCGTGCGAACGCACAAAAACTTGCGCCCAGGGCGGTGCGGAGCAGAGCTAGGCTCGTGCGGCAACCCATGTGTTGAAACGCCGTTGTGGACTATATCCACGGGTGACTGAGGTCGCCGGAGCTGTATGCTGTGTGCGGGACGCTCGCTGAGGAGTGGCGCGGGCCACAAGTCAGTCAATTCATTTTTAAGGATCGCTCCTGCGATCAGGGAAGTAAACATCTACCAGAGCTGAGTAACTTAAATTATTACTGTACATATTGGGAATAAACCTGTACATATTTATCATTGAAGCTCGTGTCTGTGATTATTGTGTATTCCCACGACGTCACAGTATACAGTTTTTGTAACATAGGAACCAACAATTAACGAGTAAGTTATATTGTTCAGTATTTAGTGTTAGTGTTTAGAACGAAAAGAATGGCATGTCATTTCATTTCAAACAAGTTTTATAATTTTATGATAGTTTCACTTAAATTTGATTCCACTATACAAGACTCTTTTAAAACAACTAGCGGAAACTTGCCAAAATTTGACGATATATGAGAAGAAATCCACAGGAGTGACTGTTTTGTAATCCAAGGAAATATATATATTATTCTTCCAACCCCAAACTTGCTTTTGTCCCTAGTTTAATAAACAGGCATTCCAGGATATATTAAAATATATTATTTCAGTAGTATACATATATTTAATAATCTTTATAAATAAGGTCTCTAAAGGAAGATAATTTCATGGAGACACGAAGACGTGCATTTTGACTTAAAGAATGTGAAGGATTTGTTTTAATATAATTTTTTTAAATAATTTTATTAAAATATTCATGTCAAATGCAACCTGCAAGACTTGGACGAATGTTTGAATCTATATCGCTCCTAAATGACGTTTTAGAGCCTTAAAAACTAAAATTTTGACGCTAACGACCAAAGGCCTGAAAGAAACGTTTCTCACACCGTAACCTACAGGATTTGATCTTTCTAAATATTCTATTACATTTTTGCTGGTTCTACGCTTTTCGATTCTACCCCACTTGTTCAGAGTTTGTAGAATCGGCAACTTTATGTGAAATTGAACTGATTACTTTATATTCTACGCGACTGAATTACACGGGTGTACCTATCTGTGCAGTAATAACGTTAAATAATAGTAGTTTGTATTGACAAGTGTATCTTGTATTGTTATCAATTAGAAGGAGACATATAAAACACATGATGGAGGATAGGTGGGTCTTGAAGTAAAAGACATATTAATATGATTATATTAATAGGTTTAACATGAAAATGGAAAATAGGGAAGATGGTTGGTTTAACATGCGAGAGTTTTCCCACAGGAACGCTAATATATTAAAATGCTTTTGGTTTCAACACATTTGTTTGAACGATCTCAACATTGCGTTTTGTGCATTTTAACTGTTCTTGAAACTATGCCTCGACCATCTGGAAGGCTAAGAGGAACATAGGAGGCCTATATACTGGATATATGCCGAAGGAGCGGAGCTACACTAGGAGACGTGAAGCGCAAGACACAAGACAAAAAGGAGTATGTCAAATGATTAACCCGACGCTGGAAGGCATCAGGGGAAGAAGAAGAAGAAGAAGAAGAAGAAGAAGAAGAAGAAGAAACTATGCCTCAGAAGTATTGCCATTGGTAAAATGCACTTGGGGCAATTGAACAGGTAAGTGGATCACAGCTTGACAGGACACTTTCGCGAAAATTCTGTAGCAATGCTTTACTTGGACTCACATACCTTGGATTTAATTATAGAGACATCTTCGTGAATAATATGTCAATTTTTGTTGTTGAAATGTGCATTTTGGGACATTCATACCTTTGTAAACATAATTATAACCTTACACTCAGAGACGTACCTACGCCAAGTGTCGAAACTAAGGTCGATTGTAACACGCAGAACAAATTAACAAAAAATGAGGGGCGATAAGCGCTCAATCAATTAATTCTATGATTTTATTAACATTCCATGTTTATACTGTAAAACCAGCAAAAAATAGCAATCTGAAACACATCTTGGACCTAATACCTTTCATTCAAAGCAAATTATCACGAAATTTGGTATAGTAGAAAGTTCGAATAGCTTAATGTTTTAAATATAAAGATTTTTAATGCTACAAACTGTCCTGTAGTCTGGACAACATTTTATAAAAATAAACTATTAGACTGATTTAAAAATTCGCATTATTCCGAACACTAACTATTTTCAAATATTAACTGCTACGAGTTAGTAATTATTTTTTGTTTAATTAGGAAATCTCCGAATGCAAGTGGCCAACTAAAAGAATGGTAACGCGAAAATATTTTGATGAAGTTGGTTCCAAGATCTGAACGTACTATGGCTTCTTTATTGTATTTCTTTCATGCATCCGGAATGCTCATTTAAAAGAATTAAACACGAAATTAAGTTAATTATGCTAGGCGCTGAGAATTCATTTAAAGTCAACCTGCCTTCATATTGCTTGTGTATACTTCACGAATGTTTATTTCCGCTTGAGATATTTACTTTTAGCTAGCATCTTTGAGCTAATAGTGCAATTTTTATATACCTGCCTCTCGAGGCTTGTTTTCCCAGTTGCATTTTGTCACTGCATTTCACGTCTTTCTCGGTCGCGCTACCGGGAGCGGTGGCTCAGTTCATCAACCGATGGCACTGCAGTGCCTCCGGCCGAGAAAAGTCGAAATAAAAAAAAATTAACATACGAGAAAACTAGCACTATTTCATATAAGTTGAAAATATATTGCGTCATATGGCAGATATCTCTTAGTCTCTGACTAGTATCTTCGTCAGTATACTTTTCTCTATCTGAGTAAAAATTGAAGAACAAAATTGGAGTATTTTTCGCGAAAATTTTGAAAATATCGTAAGAGCTCCATGCTCCATGATACTCACAAAAAACAAAATATGCGTTTATAAATCAAAGGAACGCGTTAACAACCCGATCGAGCAAGGAATATTGAATGTAGAAACAAGTATTATTTACTTTTTTGGTGTCATAGCACCACAATAATAGTTTTCTGCTGAAAAATCGTGGAACACTGCGATTTTTTTCGCAGAAAACTCTCTAAGTAGAATACGAGAAAGTAAAAGGGAAAAATGCAACTTAAATATTCTCTACTTTAAAAATTGAGAAATTATAATCGACACATACGGAGGAATTTACACTGAAATGCCAATACTATATGAATGCGTATATACCAATATATGCGTTTATAAGCGTATGTACGTGTAAGTCAATATATGAGTATTCTCGTCGTTACATTAGAGCTCCTCAATAGCAGAACATATCAAGTGTCAGATATCAGGCTTTCAGGACATAGTTTCTTCTCCAAAACGTATCTACATGTATCTACTAAATACCGTTGATAAACATATTGATCGAACGAATTATGCGTATCGTTGTCATCCCCAGCGTAGATCCGATCCACAAACACCAGCAGTTACATTTATCAGAGAAAGACCACCTCCGGAATCTTTCGCATCTCCTTCCTTCTCTCTGCCAATAACAAGCGGCTACCGATCACCCCCGACCTTCTCTCCCCTGTCTCTAACACGAGCTGTACCTCGGCAGCTCCGACAAGCGGCGTCATGAATAATTCCCACCCGAGAACACGCGGCGATCAACTCTCGCGATGGAATTAATACAGGGCGAGGGTCTTAGTGTCGCTTCTCAAGACGAAAATTCTTTTCACAGTAATGTCTTTTTAAAGGGGTATATATCTCAAAGTTAAAACCTCGTTTGATGTATGGGAATGGAAAGAAATAAAAAAACGAGAAGAGTTTAAGAAATGTATTATAATCATAAAAGAAAAATATTCCTCGGAGACAAAAGTAAGGAAATCCTTTTTATATGTATCATTTTAACGTGTGGCTTTCTTCTGCCCGGGCCCCTTCCTCGGCAGCGACTCGAGGAGGGCAGGTGTAGTTTCTTATCCGCCTGCAGGAAGAGCTTATTACGCGAAGTGGAATCCTCGCCGGATGGGGAAAATACCCATTACAGGGGGGTTTTGTGGGGCGAATCGCTTCATAGCCGCGCCGGCAAAGCCCCGAGAAAGTCCGCAGCTGCACCTGAGTAAAGAAGCCTATACGCATTTACGAAGAAACGCTTCTTCTCCGACTGCGCCAGCGCCGTGGTGGTGGTGGGGGTGTGTGCAAGGGACGGGGGTGGCGCGGGGGCAGAAGCGAGGGCGGTGGAGGTGAGCGCGGAGATGGCAGCCTCTCCACTCCTCCAGAAGAGGAGGTAACAGAGCCGAACGTGCCGTTGGTGGACACGGTAGGGGCTGTGAAGACGGGAATGGACGTCGGTGACGAGCAGGGTAGTAGAAATGATGGAGAAAAATAATTTGAATAAGATGTGGTTATACAAGAGAATTATTCACTAACATCTCCAGTGCCAAACCTAAAAATAATACCTTGCGGATCGAGCGTACCGAGCGTTCGATTCCGACAATGTGCCAGAATGCGTTTCATGTGATTAACATCGATGCGATTATTGCGCCCGTCGGAATGAAATGTTCTGACCAGTGGTTTTCCTGATCAATTTTAGGAACAGCATCCTCCTACAACGGGCCACGAACCGCGCGCTACCTCTTCTTCCCAATCGTGATTGGGGCGCCGTGGGACGGTGACCCGTCCTAACTTGTCTTCCCTACTGTGGTGACTTTGTGTACCCATCAACTGCACGAGACTAACGCTAGGAAAAATAAAATATACCAGGAAATTATGTGGGAGTAACGGCGAAAAAGATGGTGAAGGTGGAAACTTTGAGGGAAGAAGAGATAGCCATGGAGTAGGCGGTAGTGGATTTGGCAGAAATATGACAGTGAAGGAGGTGGAAAGGTAGGCGTGGAAGGCTGAAAGAGGCGATGAAAAACAGAAGTTTTATAGCTTGCGAATTAGTAACGACACAATAAAATCGTTTATCTCGAAGCAACACTCCTGGTGGACTGTGAAGATCATGGCGCGAACCAAGAAGACTGGCCAGCAGAGGCGAGTGCAATAATAACATATCCAAAAGTAAACACGAAAGGAAACACAACGTGATGGAAAAACTAAGCTGAGGAGACAGGAGAGGTACAAGTAGTGGAAAGGGTGGTTTTTTGAGGCTGTAATTGCGTTTGTTGGCGAAAGGAAACGCAAGAGAATGAGCATCGCGGGAGCGAATCGAAGCGTAAAGCAGGGGTGTGAAGCGGAGTTGAAAAGTGGGAATGGGAAGCGAGGATTTAATGGGAGTAATGAAGCGGAAATATGAAGAGTGTGAATATTAAGCGGGTATTCGAAATATTTGGTAAAATCGCAATGGGAAGAGGGAAGATGGTAACGGAGTGGGAGGCAATGTGAGGCAACTGGGATAAGAAGTCGGAAACGAGAAGGGGAAGCTGCTAGGCAGAAACAACGGTGCAGGCAATTGCTCAGAAGGCGGAGGTGTGGGAAACAGAGATTGCTCCGTCTAGAGATAACCTAAACCAGGGGCTTCATGTAAAGTACCCCCTATAAATAAAATATCAGTTTCAAATTCAAGGAGCCGCGACATCAGCTAGATCGATTGGGAAATATCAATTTTGGAGAAAATCGGCTGAACAGTTTAGCCGCTAGCGTTGTTCATAGACAGACGGACAGACGATTTACCATCAATCGATTTTTCGATATCAAGAACCCACAAAATATGGAATATTGACATGGACAAGATCATCATGGAGTAGGCGGTAGGTACAGTTTTTCGTTACTAGGGCCGCGCATAAAGAGCCTGTCATGAAGTAAATTTAAAATCTGAATAAAATCCTATGAACTGAATTGGCTGTGATAGATCAACAAGACCGTTGCCTTTGCAGGATCCTAGAGTCCCGACGGTAGCGAGATTTCGACACCAGAAACATAGCCGGATCGAATCCAACTACTGTCTAGAGGAACATTTCTATTAGCGGCTCCTCTGACCGCTATTTCTCCGAGGTTTCTTAGGTCAATAATAAGTAAATGCTGGAGCAGTACCCTAAAAAACAGGCCATGACAGCCTGATTTTCCCTTCCTCATTCGTGTCCCTTCCTCTCTCTTTACATGCATACGCACTCTTTCAAGTACTAAACTACTAAACTACCCACGTCGGGGCACGAGACGGGAGCTTAGAGCTTGACCCGGCTGGGGTGATACCCGGTGGGACAGTGATACTTGGAGAGAAAAACCCCGCGTGCAGATGTGTAGTTAAAGTCCGGATTTTACGTTCAAACGGGGGAGAAACATCGCCATCTCGAGGGAAAAAACATATTTACGGGGCTAATCTAAGTAGTTCTCGCGCCCAAAACACTACGTACTCGTCCACTCACTCGGCGACCGGAGTTTGGGAATAAATTGATTGATTTTTGTTCCTGGGGTATCAGCTGCAAATATGGTCCTGTAAGCGCAGTGAATGTTTTGTAACGGGAGGTAGCACTGTTTCAACCCGCTGGATGATGAAATTCGGTGCCGATGTACACGCCCACTTGCTGGGTTTTCACCATCCAGTTTTCTTCCACTAACGCGGCACAGACCCAGCCGACACAAGCTTAAAGCTCCCGACTGGCCTCTCGCCATGTTTGGTGGGGTAGTGCATGTAAGTCTGTGTGTGTACGAAAGGGGTGAAGAAAGATCAAAGAAGAAGCACGGAAGATCGCGCGCGGACCGTGACCCGTTTGTTAGTAAACTGCACCAGAATTCACCTGGTGCTGATCAGAGAAACTACGGAAAACTACCTATTAGAGCAGCAGGACTCTAAAATTTTCCTCCGAACAGCAACAGAATTCCACTTGTCTGTCCAGCCTTTGGCAAAAATTCTGCCACCATCGCTCAAACTTTAGGAGATCTCGGTCAGAGGCACAGCAGTGACATCAGTTGATTCCCTGACCCTCCTTTGTTGTATTCGGGAATGGAGTGGGAGGTGGCGATGTCAGAAAATCTGTGGCAACCGGGAGGGAAATCTTTAAGGTAGAAACGGAACCAGTGAGCTGCAGGGAGGGTGAAGGCGCTGGCAGCAGAGGCTGCACAGTTCGGGGTGGTGCATACGGCAACGCGAGGAGGGTGGCCGCGGGGGCGGAAGAGGGGGCGACGGCGGAAGAGGCGGAGGCGGCAGCCGTCTCGGCGCCCGGGTGTGGTTATTCTTTTAACCCGAGGTTTCCCGGGCTAAGCTCCTCGTCTCTTTCGCATCGCGCACGCCCAAAGCCGACAAGAAAAATAGCGTGACACTGCGTGCCTCATGCGGGAACGCGTGCTCGCCTCCAGGCGACTCCGGAGGGAGTGGGGAAGTGACCGAGATCCCGAGGCATCTGGAGCCCGAGAAAATTAAGCGGAGGATAAGATGTTTCGCAACTGGTTTTAGGAACTGAAACTTTGTTCTTCTTTACGGATTTTGCAGAAACACGACACTGTCTACGAAATATGGTTATTTTGGTTTTATGGAAGAGAATGATTTATGGTAAACTTGTGTGGTAATTGATGGTAAAACTGTGAGCTAACAGGCGACCTTGGATTTTATGGAAGTTATAATTCAAAGCGTCGTTGATGCTTCGGTGCAGAAAATCATTGTATTGATTTCTTGAATTATTGGAGTAATCAGCTGTGAAGAGTATATTAGAAGGAATGAATTTCATTGTTTCATCTTTTTTTTTTTAGAAACTGTGTGCATATGTAGTCTACTATGAAGTTTACATACGAGAACTGTATGAACTCAGCAATTCGGGCCACTTATCAAAACTATTTGTTCGAACTATTTTCTCTGCTAATTGCGTAGTATAGACACCGCGTATTTTAATATAAACACTAATGACCTATTTTAAAAAACTCATGGGAGACAAGTTTATACTAAAGGCATAAAATGGCGCTTTAAGGGAAAGTGTAATGGAACATTAAATACATAGCATATTTTTAAAAAATGTCTAAAGCATGCTTCAATTACGAACACACAAAATATTTGCTTTGTCAACAAACAACGTAAAATAAGGTGAGGATATACATCCTCTGCTGAGGATACGCATTTGAATCTCGTCGAGTAAATGGAATTATCATAATATTTTAAATACGAATATAATGTATTTAAAATATTTTTTTAAAATAAATATTTTCAAAACAATATACTTACAAATAATTGCCAAATGTTAGTAGATAACCACAATAGAGTTTCTGTTCAATGAATTACCATAAATGTGCCTCACCAATATTTTTCGTTGTTACACCTTCATTTTCAAAAACAGGCAATAGATCTAAATAGAAACTGCGACGATTGGCACTTCACCTTAGATGATGGTGGGGCCTTGCTGACGATGAGGAAATCACCTTCACATATTCTTCGTACTTGAATGAGGCACTAATATAAGAACTCACAAACGATACAAAAATAACTGACAGAAGTAGTGGTAGAAATGTCGTGAGATTTTCACGTCATGCATACAACCACTTCTGTCTCATTGTCAGATACACGACAGTCTTCTTCATCGTAGCAAGGCCCTCTGTAATACCAAAAACTTTCAGAATTATGGCCGGCAGACAGGCATTTACGCTTTTTCGGTATCAGGGACTCCAAAAACGTGTTTTTTCTTCAGAATCTCGATATCTATTTTTGCATCATTACAATAACTTTTCCCAACAATAAAACGTGAAAGTAAAAATGGGAGAAACTTATTTTCAGTTTTGACTTTTTTCTAAACACAGAATAGAATTTTTATCTAAAGGTAGAATTGAAATTTAATCGTTTACATGGACCTCCTTTAGTAATTCCTCTCAATAATAAAAATACAAATGTAAGTGTGGCCAGGTATGTAGAATTTCCAAACGAATTTAGACTCACTAATGCAATACGAATATGACGTTTTACAAATAGTATATCTCTCCAATATCAGACATATCTCTGAAATCATTTTTAATAAATCACGTACCAAACTTAGCTCAGAAGAGCAGTTTTACTTTCATTACATGCCAGCTATAAGTAATAATTTACTAATGGATATCTGAATGCTCTGTGCCCATTATCATTCGCAAAATTAGTCAGCTGTTCGCACTACAATATTTGGGGCCAGGCATTCTCTCTGTACACTGAGAAAAAACTACCTATAGCTCACAACATTGCTCACAAAGTTGTAACAGCCTTGCTTGTTTGACAAAAGCAGATATTAGATTGAACTGATTCGAGATTAAATGAATTGCGTGTGCAATGATGTAATAAACCCACACGTTGCTTAAAGAAACTGAATACCTGTTTGAACTGGTTGCCGCTTACTACCTGTATGCAGCATGCATGAACCTATTAGCTGCGAACAAGTATTTTTCTCGGTGTACACTTCAATTATAGAATGTGTCACAGCGCCTCCGCTGTGTTCAGAGAGCGCAGAAGTAGCAACTCCTTCTGCGGGGCAGAGAACTGATGGCGGAATACGAAATGAACGCAACTCATCTGCAGTACATTGACGTGTAATCAGCAAGGAAGGAAAGTAACAAGAGGGTAATGAGCACAACAGACCATAAAATTAGCACATAAAATCTCTGAGGAAACATTTTCGAAGTCATTTATGACACAAGTCAAAATATTAACCTCATTTTAAAATATATCTTTGAGTAATGGTATTTGCATTATTATTACTATCAAAATTATTGATAATTCGTGTTAAATGAGTTTCTGGTAACGGGGTAAATATTATGTAAGTGTTAACGAATTTTGAATTAATAGTTTTTATAATTTTTATTATAAACATTGTTGAATTATGGAAAATCGAAACTACTTTTATGAAAATAACATATACAATAACACAGAAGTGACCTTCAAGAAAAATTAGGAAAAAGGAAGGAAAGAAAATTTGGGAATTTATTTTTTATAGAAGACTCAAAACATTGATGTCATTCTGACCCGTCATTAAATGCCGAATATCCTTCATTATTTTGCTGAATTCTTCATATTTACAAATACTATTACGAGTGTTAATGATTCTCAAAATTACATCTTATAAAACAAAACCAATAAGACAGAATTTATGTCAAGAGTAATAGTTTTATGTTTGTGTAAGTTGTAGAATTATTGTAATCAATTCTTAAGAGACTTAATCAATTCTTATTTATTCTTTTAAAATTTTCACATTAAATGTTTCGAATCCTATAAGTTTGGGTTCTTCTTCAGGTAACTATTACACATAGACCGTTGCGTCCACTTACCTTTAGAACACTTGAGCGGTGTGGCTATTATAGGGTGAAATTTTACACCCAACGTGTTCACTGACAACAATTATTGACATAAGTTGACGGAGAACCGTCATTAATTATTATATTCCTCAAGAAGAAGCCAAACTGATGAGATTTAAAATGTTGTTTAAAGTGTAAATTAAAAAAATCTGAAAAATACGTTCCAATAATTCTACAAAACATAAAACAATATTACACTTTACAGAAATTCTGAAGTATTGCCTTTTTTAATGTGTAAATTATAGAAGAACATGTATTGTCTGTGAAAAATTGGCTCCAAATTTCTGCGAAGTGTTCATACAACCCCTTTGCCGGATTCTTGCATTTTTATATGGGAAGGCCAGGCTCCGCTCGCAAATCACATTTTTCCCCCTGTCCGCCCTCGCTGATCGGAAGCTCCATCAGCCCAGCCGGCCGCGCGTCCGGCCGCAGCCGCTGTATCGCGCGGCGGGGCGCGGCGTGGGAGGGACGAGGAGGGGGCGGGGCCGGAGGGCGGGGCAGGGCGGTCGCAACGCCTCTCGCGGGACAGAGGGCGCTGGTGGTGTAAGGACGCTCCCGCGCTGGTAATGGGCCCCCAGCCGCCACCGATTACAACAAAAGCGGAGAAGTAAAACATGTAGGATTTGTTCGACAAAGAGCCAACAAGGGAGTAATATGATATTTTAGAATCACGGCCGCCTCGAATAAAGTCCCCATTAGTGAGTGTACAGGGAGGGGCTTTGCGTCGAAATCAATGCGATTGAATATTGGATTCTCCGGGTAGAACAGGTGCGCAGTGCAGTCGCGATCGGGTTGTTCCTTTTTTAAACTTTTTTTTTCTGGTTTCGTTCCACGCTTTCCCAGGAGATGCGAGGGCTAAATGACTGTTCGTGCGTAGTTGTTTGTTGCGAAAGGGTGCCAGAGGGTTCTAGAGTACGAGACGATTCATTTAACTATACTACGGTTCTATACATACGTAGAAAGACGTCTATCGATTGAAAATATCTAAATCTAAGCTAAGGAAGCTTTGCACATTTTTTATGTAATTTGCCCCACATTTAGTAGATATATTAAACTTGGAAGATTATATTACATACTGTTTAAGGAAAAGTTAATAATGAAAAATGATGCACACAAAAGAAGACAATCTGGATGAGAGTGAAGTGAGGGAGTGAGACGGACAGTAGGAAACAGACTAATAGATATACAGAGTAAGGTAGTGCAGTAAATACAAAAAGGAAGCCAAAAAACGGTGTTGAAAAAGTGAAACAATGCAAAAAAAATGTTGAAAGGCGAGTCAGCGACGAAGTTCACAAAAATAAAATAATTTTGTTTATTATGCAAGTAAAAATGTACTGAAAATTTACACACTTGCACAGGCGCTTCCTTTCTTTTTGGTATAATTATCCACAGTAGCGTAATGGAGAGTCATTTCTGCAGTTGAGTTTAAAAGGCAGCTTATTCGCCTTCATAAAACACAATTTTACTTGCAAGTTTTGTCCTCCAAAAGAACATCTTTTAATTCAGAATCTAATATATTTAATTATTAATAAAAATTAATAATACAAAATTATTAATAAAAATATTAATAATAAATATTAATAAAATGGTTAATAAAAATGATTAGTAAAACTATTAATAAAAAGGATTAGTAAAAAAATATTAATAAAAATTATTAATAAAACTTAATAATTAAATATTTTTTATTAATATTTAATTCAGCCTCTCCTATTTTTCATTTAGAAAAGGGTGTAATATTAATTTGATTATACTGGCAGTGCATTTTTAATGCACCCACTTAATCTTAATTAAGTCGATCCTAAAGAAGGATAACAGTTGATAAAACATTATCGGTCATATAACGATTTACAGCAAGAAAGAGGAAAACTTGGCACTAGTGAGTCACCAACTTCAAGAATAACAATCTTGAAATTTCAGATGCGGCGGTAGAGTTTGTCATTATTTCTTAGCATATTAATAACAATAATACAAAACGTAAGTGAGACTTAATAATTATCATAATAATTTTGGTAATAACTGAACTTTAGATAAACGAAATGACAAGAAAATTTATATTATATATTGAAATCAGGACCATAGAGGGCAAAGTTTTGTGAAAGCTTAAAGCCCAGCTCTTCAGGTACCGGATGATCATCAATACTCCAGAAACTCAAAATTGATTGATTAGTAACTCCGTGTGCGTCGACTGCTAAGGTCATTAGTCTCGTAAGAATAGTGCATTTTTTATCACAGAAGATGGCGGTGATCTTCCTCCACTGGATGGTGAGATCCGGAGCCGACCTACCCGGCGTACTCCAGAGTTTTCCCGAACAAGATAACTCCCATCAGCGGGGCACCGCCCCAGACGAGACAAGCGATAAGCTCCCGACTTGTCTCGCGACATGTGAGGTGGTGTTGTGCATGTTAGTGTACGCGTGTAAGGGGTGAGGGTAGGACAAGGAGGAGGAAGGAAAGATCGCGCGCGATCCGCGACCCGTTTGTTTTGGTACTGCTCCAACATGCTCATCTGATGTTGATATGAGAAACCACGGAAAACTACCCATCAGAGCAGCCGGCAGCTAGAATTCTCCTCCAGACAGCAGCTGCATTCCACCTAGCTGTGCAGCTAGTGATGAAAATCCTGCCGCCGTCAGGGGTCAAAGTATAGGACCGCACTGCAGTAAAACAACTGTTCCCCTGTGCTACCTACACTGGTCAGTGCCTGAAGGAAGGGTTAGGGCATTAAGCGAACTATAATAAAATATAAAATGTAACATCCTGCTTTCTTAACTTGCTCTCCGTGGTACTAAATTCAATAAATAATATTAGTCAAGGACTTTCAAGAAAAAAGATTATCTACAACTTTTTTTATCCGGAGGAATTTTACAACTTCAGGAGATGCAGATTTTTCGACTCTCCGTTGCGGGTACCCACTATGTTCCTCATGGAGACACATATTAACCTTTACACTAGACACTGACACACTTGCGAGCTTCTCGGTCTATGGTCAGTAGACTCACAAGGCCTTCCGCGACAACACACATACAAGAATGACAAGGGACAAACAACCATGCCCAAGGTGAGACTCGAATGCGCGAATCATTTATTAATAATTGCTAATATACAAAATAACTTTCGGGGTCATACAGGCCCCAGCAGTACAGCCCTAAACTCAATTCAGACAGTTCGTCAGCGTTAAACGGAAAGAAATATTTTTCCTGTTTCGATAATGGTCAAGGCTGGATACTAATTGATAACGTTCCTGTAAGTCAGCTCAAAATGCTGATTAGGTTCCCTTTAAGGATTAGGTTCGTGACGGCGGAGTCAGACACATCACACGATGACGTGTCGACAGCTTGTGTGTTTACACGAGGGGAGGGGGAATAAACATTCATATTTTGAAGCATTTTGTTTCTCTGATTCACAATACTGCATATATACTTGCAAAGAAATATTTTTAACGAAAAATTAAATTAAAAATGTTCAAAATTATAAATCTTTGAGCAAGAATACTTATTTATTTAATATTTAATTTAATTTTATTCATTATTTTTTACTTTTCGCCTTCCAATTCAATACTAACATTATTTATACCTCTTTTGTAATTTGTATTAATTATGTCTACAGTAAAAGTATGTTGAACAGTTACAAAAAATTTATAATTTATAAAATAGTACAAATACTCTTTTTCTTCATCTTCAAAGGTTTTAATGCTCATTTGATCAGTCGATTAGATCAAAGCCTTTTCCAGAAGCCGAATTTTTAAACGTTTTCCAGTCATCTCTACCTTCAACAGTACCATCACAAATGTCCTCGATTAACAGGAAAATATTGTTGTGGAACGTTTTGACGGAAACAATACAAAACACATTAATCCTAATAAGTAATTGTTAATTTTATTATTTAATAAATTATCTGATAACTTGTTACCTTATTTACATTTTAATATGACGTTCTGTACATTTTCAGTAGATTATAGAAGTAAGTTAGTTGGTGTGGGTGCTGAAAATTAGACCTCTAATTATTGCATAAAACATAAAGTAGGACAAATGTCTATTGATGGTTTGATTATCTATTGCTTCCAGACGCGTCAAATAATATAGTCCTTATTCCTGAAAGTTTAGTGCATGTTATATCCTGGGAGGTGGGGGTGTTGTTTACTCCCGTGGAACGTGAGATCCGGCGTCGACATACACGAAGGCTTGCAGTTGACCCTTGCATGTGTATTATATCCAAAACAATAGTTCATAAAAAGTAATTTTATTACCACACACTTTACAGAGTGTACCATAGACAAGCGTAAGTACCGTTGAACCAGAAGAAGTGCGGAAAGAACGCCTAGTAGCCGTTCGTCAATAGATGTCCAAAATTTACTTAGCCAAATCACCGAAAACCCAGGAGAGAAAGTCCGTTGGCTTGTTGGTCACTATACATTTCACTTGCACTCGTAAACCACTACTTCTCTTCACGCTGGGAAAGCTTAGACTACCTTTAGCTCCCGGAAAGGTCTTATTTATACCCCTCCGGACTGAAGGTTCGCCAGCCAGCCCGACCGTATGGCCTGTGGCGCGTTGCAGCGGACGGCGCGCCGTCCGAGGCGTGACGGTGGCGCGCGTTCCGCCCGCTCTGTCCTCTCTCAGCCCCCGGCCGAACTCTCCGGGGGCGATGACGTCCCGCCGCTGGGCTCCTGCGGCAGGTCTTTCAATGGCTCGCGGGCGGCCATTACAATGTGCCAGCGAGGCTCCGTTCCAGCTGAGACAAGCAATCATTCCCGTGTAGAATTCGATATGTGTGCCAGGTATGGCATGTGTGTGTGGGAGAGTAGGGGCAAGAATGAGGAAGAAACAATCACACGCGGACTGTGGGCCATTTGCTTAGGTACTGCTCCAGCATTCGCGTGGTATTGATAAGAGAAACCGCTGAAACTATCACAGTAGCCGCTCCTAGAAGTCTCCTCCAGACTGGTTGAACTCGACTCTGTTATGTGAATAGTCGAGAATTTGCTATCGTCGGGACTCGAACCCTAAAATCTCCCGGCCAGCGATGCTGTCCCAGAGCCATCCCAGTCCATGCCAAACGTCAACGATAATCGTCTCCTATATTATTTCAGTAGTTTGCATAGCATTTGCGGCTCTCACAGACAACCAATCTTTATAAATGAGGTCTCTAAAGAAAGAGAATTTCATGGAGGCGTGACGAATTGCATTTTGACTTTTAAAATGTGAAGGATTTGTTTAAAAAACGTATCTATACATTCATATCATGTGAAACCCACAACACACGATAACATTGTCAAAATCTATATAGTTAAATAACTCATAAATGAAGCGCTGTAGAGCCTTAAAACCAAAATTATGAGACCAAGGGCCTCGAATGTTTCTCACACCAGAACAAGAAACGTTTCTCACACCATAATTTATAAGATAAGAGTTTTAGGCATTCTATTAAATTTTTGTCGGTTCGCCGGCACTTATATTTTATCCTTCGGTGTTGTTGGCCATCTTTGAAACGTCACACTTAGAAGGCTTATATTTCTCCTTTTAATATTTACACTTACTGGGTATATTAAACGTGTTTTGCGCAGACTTTGCGCATACTGTCGAGATTTATTTGCATTATTATTTATATTCTACATCAAAGAGAAGAAAGAAGCAATATTGGCAAAGAATGGACAATTGCGTAGAGTTATGAGAGAAGACTGTGTCTTGTTAGATTTGATTTGTGTTTTACCTATACCAGAATTTTCGTTATGAGGAGTGATTCGGTCAAATTTTTAAGTCAGCGTGCTTTGTCATGATATTGCATTGAAAAAGCTGGGAAATAATACTTTCCCTAGAGTGATGAGTAATTTTCAACAAGTTAATTTATAGGCCTTTCTTGGACAAGTTGAAGAATTTGCAAGAAAACTGGGAGGACTATTCTCGAGAGTACTTTCAGTTCTGGAAATGTTATTTTGAGCAGGTTCGTAAAAGATCTAGACGATACGAGTTAAATTTATTATTAAACAGATTGATGTATTAATCACTGAACAACGGCATTACAGATACAGTGCTTATTTGTCTGCTTACTGCAATATTTTGTTTTCTATTATCCCTCATGCACACACATTTTTGAGAAAATAGGGTTATGTTGTCTCTCCACATCTACTAACTATAAGAGCCAGCAGATGAGAATATTTTGAAGTGTGCTAAGGAGAATTTTAAAACATTGCACGAATCAAATGGCATAATTTCATTAATGTTAGATGAAATTTATATCAAATATTTCGTAGACAACAAACGTGGAAATATAGTTGGCACAGCATACGATATCCAGATGCTGCTACTTCACCTTGTTTTGTTTATATTTTATAAATTTCCTTCCTATATTCTTTCAGTAGTACCGATGAGTTTTGCGGCTCTCACACGTTAACAAGTTTTATAAATGAGGTTTTAAAAGAAAGAGAACTTCACGTAGACGTGACGAGTTGCACTTTGACTTTAAAATACGAAGAATTTGTTGAAAAAATCTACATATTTACTTCAAATGCAATCCGCAATATTCAGGCAGCTTTGTTAAAGTCTATTTAGTTAAATAACTTCTAAAGAAAGCCATCTAGAGCCTTAACATTGGGAATTTTGAGGCCAATGTCCTCAAAAATATGTTCGTCGCACCGTAATGTACAGGACGAGAGCTTCTTGGACATTCTTTTACATTTTGTTGGTCCGGTGCTTCTCGGTACTAGCTTACGTGTGACGTGCAGAATTGCCACTGTGTGTGAAATTAAACTAATTACTTGATATACTTACTTGATTCGGTAATAAATTTAAATAATACTCTAAAGACTTGTACTTGCTCGATCCTGTCTTTTCGAATGGACAACTTTACGTTGCATTCTTAAGAGTAAAAAAGCTTATCAAATATTTTGTGACTGTCAAGGAAAGCAAAAAGCTAACTGTAATGCAAGGCTGTTTAATTACTTTAGATGTTTTTTAAGGAATAGCTGTGAATTGTTCACAGAAAATCTGTCAATAACTGAATAATCCTTTATTCAAAATTTTTTTCAAACATCAATTTTATGTTTTGTTATTTTTATTTGATATTATAAATAAGTTAATTGAGAGTTACCTTTATACATTTTTTAAACAAATAAATACGTTTCGTTCACAACTTTCCCTTTTAGTATGGAAACGGAAAAACAGAGAAGAGAGTGGAGTTTAACACGTGAGATTTCTCGCACGTGTACGCTAGTATCACATTAATATACAATTCACGAGAACAATGAATTCAGAATTATTGATTTGGCAAATGGTGTTACGTTGGACAAATCAGGCCCTATCCCTGGCAGGTTAACCGACATGGTGTAACTCATAAATAAGGCGTGCATATCCCTCGTAATTCCCGCGAGAAGGAAAGAACAAGTCCCGCCGCGTATGCGTCGCCTTTTACTTGACTGCACAGAAATAACCTCGGGACAATTTATCAACAAAACGCTGCTCCTGCAAAACGGACTCGGCGTTTCTTAAAAGAAAGCACTCATAAAGCACTCGGGGGAAAAACTTTTTATAAGCCCTTATGCAAACTTTAATATAAGGCAGTAGCTTCACTTAAATACGTCCACCGCGTAATTGCCGTGCATTTTAAGAAAGAATTTTTTTTACTAAGCCTTAAATCCGTTTAAGAAAATTGAAAAATAAACCCCTACTCAATCTCTATAAGCGGGGCAGCGCGCCATATACAGACATTTTCTCCTCCGGGTTGAGTCATTTAAAGCCGCCCCCGGTGGCGTTGGTGCGTGGGGTGGCACTTCCATTGTCGTCCCCCCACCGCCCCCGCCCTGTGGCCCTTCCACCTCAACGCCCCCCCCCCTCCAGCTGTCCACTGTCTTCCTTCGTCAGTTTCGCTGAGAGAGAACGTCTCGTCCTGTAACAGACGTTTTGAGCATCGTCACTTGTAAAGACAAAGGTCATAATAATATTTTTAATTACATAATGTTTTATTGCAAACATAAAGTTATCTTACATGTCAGTAAAAGAGATCAGTATGTGCAAATTTGTTGATTGTTCTTGAGTGTGGTAACACGAGCGTATTGTTAATAACGGCTATATCTCTTAGCGACGTAAATATACATTTTATCCTATCCGACCTCTTTTTTAACATGTTGATAAATTTTGTAAAAACAACCTGGGTTCCATTAGTTTCTGGCTCCATGAACGTCTGGTTGTGGTACAAAGAAGAAAATTATGTTACTATTGAATATAGTCATTCTTTATTTCAAAGCACTTTTCACATATATGTATTAACATTTTGATGGCTTTCAAAGTTTTGTTCGCCGAATGGCCAAAACTGATTCTTTCACTAATTTTCATTAAAATTTGTTTTCTTCGAAGGTTTTTCTTCAGTTTTGAGAAGCGGTAGTACTCGCTGGGCGTCGAATGTGGGCTGTAGAGCGGGTTATCCGTCTCCTACATGCTAAAATATTTCATGTATTCTTCGCAATCTGAGCTGTGTTGTTACTGGCATCTTGTTACGGAGCCAAACACCATGATATTTCACTCAACGCATCCCACTCAAGTATCTCATTTCACAGCACTGATTAAAATGACGTATTCAAATTTTTAGCACTACAACAATAAAAGATAATAGTATCTACTGCTTGGAAGGTTGCTCCATTATTGAGTGTCACCAATGCAATTCCTATTATGAAATTATGCAATTCCTACGGCCGGCGGCGCTAGCCCAATTCGTTTACTACGCTCCGTGAAGTCACGAAGGTTAAGGGAATTCGAGACTCGCGGGTTCCTGGTTTGGTGACCGGCCAGGAAACCCGGGATCTAACGGCGTCGAGCCCCTGGACGAAGAGATAAAAGGCACTGACTGACTGCGACGTGACGAGACTTGACAAATATACTAATTATTCATTGTAATAATTACACAGTAACGGAGGAGTACTCCAGAAAAAAGCGCTCAACGCTCAACAAGGGTTAAGAGACGCGTTGCATCGACAATGAGGCATATTAAACAATTCAGGTTTACAGAACGCATCGCCACACACCCCCTATTACTTCGCATGTCAGAAAACATCTACAGCGCCTTTCAGAGAAACCATCATACTATTGTTATTTTTTCGGATGTTTCCCAAGCATTCTATCGAATTTAGCACATGGAATGAACCCACGAACTAAAAAGGGACATAATTATGAGTTATTTAATATAATCCTAACATGTAAATAAACAGTGCAAATCGGTGATGGGATAAGCCTAATTATATTATTCCATTTTAGTATCACGAAACACATTTAGGGTCTTCACAGATTCACAGTCTTATCACTGCTTTCCGAATCTCAACCGCGTATCTGAGATTTTCTGAATCAGTTTAATGATCCGTATGAGCATGTGTGGTCGACATATTTCTTGGCCCAGAGAATGGGAATGAGAACGGTACAAAAAAAGAAGGATCACGAGCAATATATGGCCTGTATTCTAGGGTCCTGCTCTGTAATTTGCTTGGAACTGACTAGAAAAAACACAAACAAACTAAGGCTGCAGATTATAGCAGACGTTCTGCGGCTCACTGAAGAGCGTCAATTCTAACGAAACATTTAAGCCGGGTTTACACGATACAATAAAACGTAACGATTTGCCTGCATCGACAAAACGTTGCATGCAAGACGGAACGTGTAAACCAGAGGTCGTTACGTTTCGTCGGAATTGGAGCCTGGTTGAAGGTTGGTGTGAATTTCAATAAATTTCTCTAGATCGTAGCGACAAGTCCGTGCGTGTAAACGGTGACTCCATTTTATCGTTGCAATCTAACCTCACTTTTGTTGTTGTACGGTCTACTAAGAGCAGTGCGGTCTACTTTTTAATTTTTTCATTAACCCAGATATGCCTGAAAAATTTTTTCGTTCGTTTTTGGCGACTTTTTTATTTATTAAATATAATAAATAAAAAAGTCGCCAAAAACGAACAATTTTTTTAATAATAAATAATCATAATATTAATAATAAGCTTAATGAATCTTATTATATATATATATATATATATATATATATATATATATATATATATATATATATATTTTTTTCTTTTTTACTCTTGTTGCAAGGCAAAAAGCATAAAAAGACCACAAAAGTATCTCCTCCATTGCGTGATAGAACACACAAAAGACAACGCTACAAAACACAAAGCTAGACTACTGATGTTGGAGAAGCCGGGTTGGAGTGAAAAGACGTAAGGTGTGAACGGCACTCCCGATTTTCGACAAAACGTTGCATCTTGTCATTGCAGACAAATCGTTACGTTTTATTGTATCGTCTAAACCCGGCTTTAGTGTAAATTATAATTTTACCTTCAACACTGCTGGCGAGGGGCAGAGATAACATTCATGCCATATGAAGAATTAATTACAATTTGTTAGGTATAGTTCAACGTAGAGCGCCTAAATATCCAGTCTCATAGATCGTAAGGTAGCAATATAGATGTAAATAGAATAAGTAATGTCCCCGGATTCCAAGCTTCCAGTGCTGCTTATTCAGAACTTTTGCAAGCACTCTTTGCAGTAAGCTGAATTTTCAAAATAACATAGGATGGACTTCATCTTGTGTCACTAGCATCGAAATTCTTTCATAAGATTAAGAATCAGTATATATCAGATTATCTATTCAAAACTTCTCGATTGAATACTTCATTAATTCCCAAATATGTGACAACACAAAAACATTCCTCTGTAATCTATAATAACCAGCAAAAATGTTATCGCAACTGCTGTTTTCCTCGTTCATCTTATTCCATTGAATTTTAAAAAATTATGTGATAGGTAAATTGGTCCTTAACAGCTGTGTACGACAGGAACAACTCAAATTTGAAATTGGGATAATCAAAGCTGCGTAGCAGGTAAATCCCAGACATTTGTTTGGAAAAGTTTATATTTTTAAATTCTAGGTTTTGGGAGCATGAGCGTATTTGGAAGAAGTGTAGCTGATTTTTACACAATTTTATAGTCTTCTTATAGTAATTTTTCTTTTCAGAACAAGTCCTTTTAAATTTTTAGACAGAAGACAATTTTTTCAATTATTTTATTTCATAAGAAATGAAATTATATCTTACGTCTAAGTTTTTCAAGTCATCAACGACGTTTCAATAATTCAGGAACATAATATTCATGTGGCTTGGATTTCACAAATCTATTGCGGACACTTCCGAATTAAAAACACCTTGGACAATATATTTCTCATATTTGAACAAAAATAATTTTCATTGAGACAATTTTCTTTTTCAATAAAAAAAAAACAAGACAGCAATAAAGCATCATGAGATATCAGACACCAGCTCAATTTATTCTTCACGACGCAGGACGGATAAAACACGATTTAATTATGCATATGTGTTACATGGCATCAATTGTTCAAAATTCTTTGAATACTATTTGAAGAAATATGTTTTAAACACTAATTATAAATCATTTTAATACGATATCATAAAATTACTGATAAAATGTTTAATGATAATCCGAATTTTGGGACTTCGAAACATTTTAAAGGTTTTTCTAAAGGTGGCAAACGTATTGTTTTCGATAATCTAAATACATGCATATTGCTCATTATTGTCTGTACCACTATTTATTTACTATATTATATAGAAAAAAGAATTATCATTATTTTTCGATATTGAGGATCCACAATACCATTTTTCTGTCGAAAAATTACCGTTGTGGCTGCAGCATGACAACACTTTCTCATTGTTTTGTAAACACTATGAGAGAAATTTAAAAAGTTTTTTAAATAAAAGTCTGGAAAATTGAATGCTTTTTATATTGTATATAATTCTTCTAAAAGATCGAGGTATGTAAAATATGCAGAGAAGGTTAATTAACTTACTTGATAACAACTTAAGTGAACGGTCGTTAAAAATATTAGCTTCAGAAGAATAATATCTAATTTTAAATTGAACGGAATGAAAAATCATAAATTGATAAATTGGTTTCAAGGTGTTATGTTACAAAACTAGTTTTTATTATTGTTTTAAATATCATCCACGCCTTTCTCTTTGCTGTATAATTTCAATATTTGTACTTAAATAGTATTTAATTTGCTGTAATTAGACTTCTTAGTTAGAATGAAAAGAAATTGTAAAGATTTAAGTTGATCATTTTGCAAGATTTGCGACGAAATACAGTTCAGTAATATTGTGCCAGTGAATGTTACGGGTGCAGTTTTACAATATTGTAAATCATGCAAACTATACCAATACCGAAGGCTACAAGGTTTTCGGAAAAAAACTGCTTTCCTATATTTACTTCACATGTATTTTTAAACCGTCACAGTACCATTCGATAGAAAATGTGTTTTTTTCTCGAAATCTACATGATACAAACTTTTATCTCCATAGTTGATAACAATGGCATATCTTTCTATGTCAAGTGCAAATATGCATAACATAAACCGATAAAATTTTGTCGTTTGGTCAATTTG
Source organism: Teleogryllus occipitalis (assembly GCA_011170035.1). Taxonomy (NCBI): domain Eukaryota; kingdom Metazoa; phylum Arthropoda; class Insecta; order Orthoptera; family Gryllidae; genus Teleogryllus; species Teleogryllus occipitalis. The sequence goes on along the minus strand of BLKR01015123.1, from coordinate 9,260 downwards.
AAATGTTCGGAAAATTTAAAGATAATAAAGAAGCGTGTTGTTATAATAGAGATAGAAGTGAATAAACACCTAATCCCTGGCTTTCCGTTCAACCAGCAGGTTGACATTTTTTGCGAGTTTTCGTTTTCACGTACTTTATTCAAATGTCATTTTCGATAAAATTTTATCTTTAACCGCGATATCTTTAAAGTTCATTGTATAATTTCTGAAGATTATCACTCACTTAAGCCTTTTGACAATGTTTTCGGGAGATAATCTATGGGAACTCCGTTTTGCTGTTTTTATAATTATATGCAGTTTTCCTTGTTTTTAATTATTGATAACGGCAAGCATCAGCAGAACTGAGTGCTGGATGATTAGCTTTCGTATGGCTTGAAAGGGTGCATTGTAGGGTTCAATTCAAAGTATTTTCAGTCGTTGGTATTAGCTAGCAGTTAGCATAGTCCCTCATTGTACCTTATCGGCTATGCAGTTTACTTAGTAAATAGTGTTTAAGAGCCGCACTACACTCTTTAATCCATTATATAAACGTGCCGCTGGTGCACGCTCACGGAAGTACAATTTTCTTCTCGTAATTAACTAATCGTTACAAACGTTTTACATTTACTTCACACATATCTCTTAACATAATTATATTAATTGCATATCTCGTACAATACGGTTACTATATTTTTACATCTAAGAATAGAAGTATTACAGTTTCTTATAGCTTACTTTAGAAAGACATGTGCACCTAGTAAAACGTGTCACCGTCCTTTAAATTTCTTCCATTATTTTCATACTTTCAATTTCATATTTCTTTAGAATTTTTATTTATTAATAATACCTTAATCCTTCAAAATAGATTTTCAAATACTAAGACTATTTCCTATTAATGATCATGTAAACTACAATTTTTCGTTCTAGAAATGAAGTTGGAAGTAGATTACTTTTGCTCTCTTATTACAATCATTTTACTTCTTTATCACGTTTTCTTCTTTTTTCTTTTATGTTTCATTCTTTCATTATGAAAAAAAATTTTTACATTGACCTGCGAATTTAAACTTTCTGATCGTTGCATAAAGTTTAAGTAGTGATCTTTTACATTTCTGGCATGCTGATTTCGGAGTTGAAGTCATTTTTTCTCTGTCCCATCAGGATTGTTTGCAAAATCAAAATTACGAGAAATACGATAAATGTGAGACACGCACACAGGCAAGATTACAATTAATTTATTATTATCTGTAAGTAATACTTTTATTATTATTTTTACTCATTTAAACACTTCTATAATGCATATTTATGAGCATAACTTAGAAATATGTAATATATTGCGTATACAGATTTGAAGAAAAACACAGTGAAGTGGACCGAATGCCTCATAATGTATTAAGAATGGCAAGACTTCGGTTTCAATATTATAACTTAGTTTAAAAAACGTTTATGCCTTGCTTTCCGCGTGTGAGATGTAGTTGTATCTTCTCTTTAGTAACCAACAGTAATCTCCAAGCATATGTCTGTTCCATTTCCCTTGCAGATAGCGTTTACAATTCATTTAGATACTGGTGGAATCGTTCTCCTTGTTCTTCGCACAGCATTCCTAGATTCTCAGGGAAATATTCCAATGAAATGTGAATGTAACATGTGCAATTTGAAGCTCATTTTTCAGCCTAAATCTTGGAAATAATCGAGCATTCTATTCACCATTTCTTTGCAGTGTGAATCCTTTCTGTAGCTAAGAAAGTTTTTGATCACATCCTGGAATGATTTTCATGCAGATTGTTCTTAAGCTCACCTAACATCTTCAAAATTATCATCTGATAGATTTTCTTATATCTGTACCTGTGAAGATAACATCTTTCATTTTATCAATACTGATGTCAGGGAATCGATGACACAGGTACTGAAAGCATTTACCTTTACGAATTGCTTCATAAGCCCAAGTTTGATATGAAGCGGGGGTAACAGTATATCGGTTTTGTAAACAAGAGTTTTATGGTTTACGTTTATCGAGCCTATAATCCACTGCCTTCGTGACTATTTCTTTTTATTGTAACCTTACTACTTTGACTCACTAGAACACCCACGTAACAAAATACCTATGACTTTAAAATTACCACAGAATTTCCACTTGTGTTCCTAATGCTTCAGTTTACACAACATAATCTCAAGACATCCATGTGTTTCTTGCAAATTAACAGAATAAGCTATGGGAGCGGATGAAAGATTGTTTTCATTGTGATGAAGGACACACTTCAAATTACGCTTGGAGACATCGATAAAATGTCTTCATTGTATAGAGTCATGCTATTGTAATTCTACTTTCAGATAACTTCCGAATGTTGTTGCAGTAAACCAAAACTATATCTTCTGAAAATAAGGTGTAAATTCTTGTTCGCGATGTCTGTACTAGTAGTACGTCGTTTCTAGTCCCAACATGTTACAATCACGAAGTCTAGACCCGAGTATCTCCTCATATTCCTTCAAAAGACCAAGATCTGGGACAAAATCATTTAATACACTTTGCTTAAAAAGTTTTGGTTTATTTTTAACATCTTCAATCAAGAAATAAGTCAGTGGTAGGATCGGCTATTTTTGCGTCACCTTCAGATTCAGAAGAGTCTTGTAAATCTTCAGAACGATGTGGAACTGTTACATCAGAACGGTGAGGAAGGTGTAAAAATGCTGATGGAATTTTGTTTGGAGACACAATAATTGTTTTGTTCTTCTTGTTCTTGTCTTCACTTTCGTAGAACAGAAGTAGCAGTGATTATTGTGGTCTGTAGGTTTCAAAATTCAAAATTTATTGCTTATTTATCCTTGAAAATAGATTTTATTACATGGGAGTTTTTTTGTTTTTTTTTTCTCCCTTTCAAAATTCAAAATTTAAGTAGTATATGACTTAGTGTAGGGATCACAGAATTTTGAAAATGTGCACACAATTCACTTTTCCCCATAGCACGTCATACGCAGTTTTTAACTGTTTTTTGACGTAAAATAAATAAAATAAATAAATAAATAAATAGGTTGTCACTACAGCATTGGAATTCCGAAGGGCAACGCTGTTTTCTCTCTCCGTTCATCCATTGTCTTAGCTGCTCTGCACTCGTTCTACAAGCCCTATGTGGTGCGCGGAGCTTGTCTTGGTCCCCCAGTTTGATGCCGAAGTAGGCGTAGTAGGTCTTTCTCACGAACTCGAGTTGTTTGCATTGCTGTCGCAAAACTACCACACACGTAGCAGAATGTATCTGGAGTGTTCTTGTAGCCGCGACGATATAATTTCATTGAAAAGAGAATCTTTATTATTGAAATATGTGTTAAACACAGTATGCCCCTCACTGTAGAACACCTAAGAAAATAAAAATCTCTTTCCACTAGCAAGCGAAACACAACTCGGTCTAACGGACAAACCGCAACAAAATGTCATCACTCAGCAAAACGTGCTGCATTGTACCGTGATGCCGACACATAAACTTAATTAACAGTTTTAGATTATTATATTACTTTTCACACGATTTCATGTTTTTAAACTAAAAATATATTTCTGAAGTGCCGCATCGTGTGCTGCATGGGACTGCTCTTGGGAAGACAAATGACGCGCCTTTCCCAGAGTTAAATGTGAATGAATTATGTGATTAGTGTGGTTTAGAGTTGGCGTATCGTATGATATAATACAAATGATTTGCAATACGGATACCAATAATATTTATAATATGGAACAAGCAGGATGGAAATCGAAGATAAATCTGGGGATGAGTTACATTTATTCACAGAGGTCTTTTTGCAAAGCAAACTTAACTCAACAATCTTTACATTTTTGGCTTTCTAAGCATAATCCATTATAACGCGAATTCCACACGTGTTCTATTCATTCATTTGCTTTAGCTGTTTGACAAAGAAAATACACTCATGGTGGAAGAGTACATTAAAACAATGCTAATGTGGAAGAGTACATTAAAGCAACACACCGGGAGCGGTGGCTCAGTGCATCAACTGATGTCATTGCTGAGCTTCTGACCGGGAGGCCCTAGGTTTGATTCCCTACACTAGATTTCCAGCTAGGTCGAATTCAGTCGCTGTCTGGAGGAGAATTCTTGCGGCCGGCTGCTCTGATCGGTAGTTTTCCGTGGTTTCTCCGATCAACACCAGGCGAATGCCTGAACAGAGCCCCTAACAAACGGGCCACGGACCACGCGCAATATTTCCTTCCTCTTCCTTGTCCTATTCTCTCCTCTTACTTACGGTTGTAAGGAAAACCCCGCTAGTCGACGATAGGTCGACGCCGGATCTCGCAGGGAAGATCACCGCGACCGCATACAGACTACACTTACGGGACTAATGACCTTAGCAGTTGATGCACCCGAAATCACTAATCAATCTGTCAAACAATATTCTACCCTTAAACCTAGGCCCTTCCGAGAAAACCTCGTTTAAAGAAACCGGCTTGCGCAGTTTCCGTTGATGCCTAGTTCATTGTTCGCCCAACGCGGAACAATATCTCAGTGACAGATTACAACCGCCGCAAGCGGTTGCAAGGGCCCGGTTCGCGAGGGCGGCTTGATGGCGGTCGTACTGTGTGCGGATGACCGGTTGCGCATCGCCGTGCCCCAACCTCGTTAGGCCTACGCTTAACGAGCGACCACCGACGACGCGGTAGCCCAGCGGGCCGCGGACTCCGGCACCCGGAGGCGGACACCTGCCAGACGCAATCGCTCCGCCACCAAGTTCACGTGCTCCGCATAGCTAGCATTTCTTCACGAGTACTACCGCCTGCTGTGACCCAGCGCACGCATCGTTTACCAGGAGATTCGAGTAAATATTTCTTGTTTCCAGGAGCGCGAACTACTCTGGTCATTCGTCCCGTAAGTGTAGTGCATATTTCTATCAGGTGAGGCGACGGAGATTTTCTGCCGCTGGATGGTGAGATCCTACACGACCTACACGTCGGCTTGATTGGGGTTTTCTCCAACCAGATATCTCTTGCCAAAGGAGCACCATCCCAGACAGGACTAGCTCTAAACTCTCAACATGTGAGTTATTGAGGGGAGAGAAGAGGATAAGGAAGAGGAAGGAAAGATTGCGCGTGACGTTTGTTAGGGTACCGCTCCGACATTCGCCTGATGTTGATGGGTAAAATCACGTTTGATGTTCATCGGAACAACCAGTAGAGGAACGTACCCAAACCCGGGTGACCATTTGGTTTTCGAATATTTTTAAGTTCAATCTTTGGTACAATTAAATTAAAATATTTGCAATACGTATCTTATTATACACATATTATATTTCACTTAAAAAGATAGTGCCAGTAATTTGAAAATAAAATATTTTTTTATAAACATTACATTTTGTGGATTTATAAAAAAGATATCCCAATGTGATCCCCTCGCAAACGATTTAACAAATGGTTAAAACTAAATTTAAAAAAACCCAAATAGATTGAATTCAGTATAATTTTACAAAAAATCAATTTTAACACTTTCTACATAAGAAATTGTCTTGTATATATTACTCATAATCTGTATATTCAAGTGCGACCAAAGCCACATGTATAAGTATAAGCAGATTCAATTTCAATCTTCTTCAATCACATTCAATTTTTTTTAAATCTCTCTCTCTCTCTCTCTCTCTCTCTCTCTCTCTCTCTCTCTCTCTCTCTCTTCGACTTCTTTGAGGTTAAATTCTGAAATTGTCCCTTTACCTCTTTCTTCTTCCTGCCTTCTCGAACTTATAGACTTCAGAGAACTATTTTGCTTTTCATTAGACTCATAAGTTACCAAAGTGCAAACTATCTTATTGTTTTATTTGTTTTATTTTACAAGAAAATTGGGGGCTCGCGCTAGGAACCTTTGAGGGGCTCACGTTAGGCACCAGCATGTTTTTATTTCGAATGTCAATAACTTTTTACGAGGCAAGTAAAATAAATTACATTACCTTACATCAATGGCTAGTAATGTCACCTTCATAATATAATGGTTAGAAAACTTGCCGATAAATCAGGCAGCTGAGAATAAGAACTTGAAAAAACATTGCTTTTCACTGTTCGCACTAACGGCCGACTGTCCGGCAAGAAGTGAAAACGAAGACACTACTGCTTGACTGTGCCTCGGATTTGCGATTTTAGTGCGTTGCCAATAGGCAACATCACTCTACAGAGCTGTATTTCAAGGGTCTCGCTTTAGGAACCGGGCTCGGGTTTGGGTACTTTCCTCTACTGTCCCAAGGTCGATTCTTGTGGCCGAATCAGTACCTTAACAAATGAGCAATGGACCGCGCGCGATCTTCTCATCCTTGTCTCCTTCTCTCCCCTTCTATTCACATACACATACACTACACCCCCCCCCTTGTGTGCACTACACTTACATACAGTAGTTGTTCGCTTGCCTGTTGTGAGCATAGTCCATGTACCGGCTGGAGGGAGGCGTGCCCTTTATGATAGAAATCGGGGGGGGGCGATTCCCACAAATAGGTCGGCACCAGATCTCACAGTGGAAGAAGAACATTGCATCCTTACTGGTTATATCATGATCTACACTTTCGCACTAATGACCACAGCAGTTGACGCCTCCGATATCAATTCTTACACATTCCTTGTATCCATTCATTCTTCACTCTGCTCATACATTTTGTTACACAAAGTGTTTGTTACACACTGAGTTTATGGAATATATTTTGAGAAATTAGAATTAGATATTATATTTGTATAATATAATTTTTCTTAATTTCATGAACATAATTACTTCAAGGTCCCTCTGCTTAATATACCAGAAATTTGTTTCAAACTTGAATGTATTTTCCTGATTAGGTTTTAGGATCATTCATCACAATCTATACAGTTCTCCTAGTATATAACGCACACAGTTCTTTCATATTCATGATATTTTATTTTGTATTTCTTGTTTGCTCTGGAGAAAATCGCACATCATATTCATGCCTGTTGACACGTTTATTCGCCGTAATAAATCACTAAGCAAAAGAACACAAAGAAACTTCAGCTAATCCTCAAGAGCATCACTATGTTATTGTGAGGAGGAATCCAGAGTGTAGCAAACATTTTGATAAGAAATCGAAATGCCTGTTGCGATCTGAAAGACCCCAGTGTTTGCGCCCTGGGTTAAAGGTTAATTCGCCAAATGTTATCACAGACATAAGATCAGGAACTGATAGTTTTGATATAATCACGACCGCTTATTTCATAATAATCGTGAAAGTAAACTAACTAAAAGGAAATAAAATAACCTAACAATATAATAAATACCCGTAAGAGATGTCATATAGTTACTCGATCAACAACAATAAATAAAATGAACGCGACCATTCTAAGATGAAAATCAATTACTACTCCGTGGACGCAACTTAAGACTCAATTTACAAATTTCCTTTTGATGAACTTTGTCAACACGCAAGTATGTTCGATAACCTTATAAATGGGCAAGTTTTCACACAAAAGATGCACAAAATTAATTTATTCTTTTAAATTTCGTGTCATAAAATGGCATTTCACTCTTTAATAAAATGGCATTTCACTTCTTTATTTTTTGATTAAAAACAACGAAGATATTGCCCTCGTAATATTTCTTTTTGTAGGGTAGAATTGTATAAATTAAACAACGAATTTGAATTTGGAAAAATGAATTTATTAGTGCACTTATATGCTGCACGATTCTTAACCATTTTATTTCACAAATATTTTCACACAGAGAATTCATACACGTATCCAAAAGAACGTATCATTATTCTAAACAACTATCGTTCCTATTACAGACGCAACGATGTCCACGAGGTACGCTTGTTTTCACTACAAAGGAGGCCTTCCAATTTGACCGCAACTCCAGGGTTCTCTGTGAGTCTAGATTATTTGTATTCCAACCTCTTCGATTGTTCCTGCCAAAACAAATGCTAGACGATCTATGGGCATTGCTGCTGTAGACGGTGTAATATTTTTTTTTTATTTTTACTTCTTGTTTGGCTGGGCCCATTGTACTTCTTCTATGCCAGGCTTTGGCTTACGCCTTTGCTTTGGCTTTAACATCTTTAGAAGTACAAGCTTCAATAATTTAGTTCCAAGGCTTCTTCGCCTTGCTGAAGAGAACCAAATAGTTCGAAAACAAATTGGAAAACTGGGTATACATCTTATTCCATTTTGCCTCACATCTCCAGACACAAAAGCTTCGCTTTTTGGTTTTGGAAAACGGCAAAGTCCCTTGACAAACTTCGTATTTGGGACAGCCGAATCCACCGAGAGCGTTTGCTCGTGAAATGGTTTTGTGAAAAGGCAAACATATTCTTTGGCTTTACGCCCATGTCATCTTTTCCAGATTCTGTGTCGACTTCAATTCGTCTCATCAGTTTGGGAAGTGCACGAAAACAGCAATACGGCTGTCTGTGCTACCCAAGGACAGAAAGTGGGCGTTTTTGGAAAACTTTTGAAACCATTCGTACCCCACGAAGTTATGCTGGACTTTGGCTTACGCATTTGCTTTGGCTTTAATACGATGTTATCTTGATCTAACCTCGTATTAATGTAAACGTGTGAGCTTGCAAACTTTCGTGTTCGCCTTATGTTTATGCCTACGCTTACGTTTATGTAACGTTCACCAATTGGATTGAATGGTTTAGAACCACGATGTTGCCGTAGCTTTACATTTTGATATTTAACATCCTAAAGGGTTTCGTTAAGAAAGGAAATTGAGCTTTCTATTAAACCAATTTTCATGGGTTCATTTATTTCAATGAAAGATGGTGGGCACCAGATGTGTTATTGCTTGCATTCACCGCTATATAGTATAAGGATTGAATTTTAGTAAAACTGCCAAATAAGAGAATGGACACTTATATGTCATTTGTTCTTTGGTTCAGAATGTGTAAATCAGGCATGTCAAGGTCGCGGGCTAGGTAAAAAACTTACTAGAGCTCGCGGACACTGAGGCAAGAGAGATTGGCGCGAGATTTAAAAGTAAGGGTTGTACAAATTCCTCCGGAGTGGCGGTACGTCACTGGATACCTGGCCCATGACAGTCTTTGGAAGAAATTACTTGAGTTATAAAAACAAATTTATCTATATTAATTCCCATTTTCTCTTTAAGGCAAAGAAATGATTTATTAAAATGAAATAATACATCAGGCCGATTTCAAATAATCAATCGAAAGAAAAAAAATTAAAAAACTGAATGAAATTAATCTTGATTTTGTAACCCTGTTACTCCAGGGTGATATAAAAGCATGAACTTTCTACGTTCAGCTTAAAAGGTTTAACCAATAAATATTATTGTCTCTTAAAAGCG
>BLKR01015122.1:0-107567 GCA_011170035.1 Teleogryllus occipitalis | reverse complement strand
GATTCTGTAAATAATATCAGGTTTCTCGCTGTTCACAGAATCAATTATTGCTCTTAACCTTAAGTTCTTAACCTTCTGCTTACTTCCGAACGCGCATAATAAGACCGTAGGTTAGACGATAAATAATAGAAGATGTTCGACAGCAGCTTTCCACGAATGAGAGTTCTAAAGTTGACCATCTTTTGTATATCATTTTCGTAGTTGCATAGGTCAATTCTAGCCGGATGCCCAAGGCAGTATTTCAAATGATAACATAGGTCGTGCTTTAGTACCCAAATAATTATTAATTTAATTTGTATTTATTATTTTATATATGACGTCCTAAGTTCACTACGTATTTGATACATATTTATAAAAAGTATAAATATGACATTTATATTCGAGAAAACATTTTTATTCTTATTAACGAGCTTTAACTCTCATTACGGAAATTGGAAAAAGACAAATCACTTCATCGATAACATCTCAAAATAATGAGCATTTTACAGATCAAGAAAGACAAATCATTTATGTGTCTTGAAAAGGAAAGAATTAAGTCAGAATCGGAAGCTCGGGTAGTTGTTCTTGTTCTCAGAAATTGAGAACATGGCATATTGATAAAATGGTTCTCTTAAATTCCTGAAATAATAAATGCCATATTTCTGAGGACTAGATAGAAACCGTTGGTCTTATTGTATTTGCTAGTCCAAATCTAACAAAGTAGAAATTCCTTACTGAAACAACTCAATTGGCCTGTGCACAATACTGAATGACCAACAAACCCATATTGATTGTACAAATGAAGTTAACAAATGGAATATCATTGTTAGGGATTTTCAGAAGATGATGCATGCGGTCAGAACGTCGTAATCAAGACAAAAAAAACATTTAAAATACAAGAAACTGAAATTCGAGATCTGTCAAATGAGAGTGTAAAATCACAAATCATTTCATTTACTGAAATTCTACCACTTGCTCCACAAAATTTTACACAGGAACTTAGTGAGGACGCTGTTCATTCAAAGGGCTGAGAAGTGCAAGGCATCGCAATTGCGAACAGACCAAATTTTGCACATAAAATAACAAAAACAACACAAAAAACCTTGCGGAATTGAGAATAATTATTTTTGACCGATTTGAGGTCACTGAATTTGGAAGTAACAATTAAATGTCTAGTTTAGTTCTGATTTTCACATTACAGATAAGATAACTCAGGGAAAAAACTGTTGCCATTTCAGCACCTCTGACCGGGATGGCCTCCACAGTTCGAGTCCTGTCGGTGGCAGATTTTCGACTAGATTTATAGTCGTAGTTGGGTCGAATCCAGCCACTGCCCGGAGAAGAATTCTAGCAGCCGATTGCTATTATCGGTAGTTTTGAGTGGTTTCTCCTATTGATATCAGATGAACGCAGGAGTAGTTCCCTAACAAACGGGTTACGGATCGCTCACGATCACTTTTTGTCTTCCTTGTCCTATCCTCTCCCATTACTGACACACACTTAAATGCGCTGCAGTTTCATGGCGGGGGGCCAAGAGTTTGTGCCGTCTCTCATGATATCTCACTTGGGAGATACCTGGATGTGGAATATCCCGGCAAGCCTACGTGCAGATCGGCGCCAATCTTACCATTATGCGAGGGTGGAACACCGCCAGCTCCCTGGAACACTACATTCATTACACTAATGCGACTGAAAACTATAGCAGTTGACGTGCCCGTTAACTTCAATCAGTCAATCAAAGACTCTGAGTACATATATGTCAGGATAAGGATCTCATTGAAGTGTAGTGCTAATGTATGAGTTAGTTTTATTATTACCATTGTTGTGTATTAGCATGCAGAAATGACGTGTTGGTGGTAGTCCAAGAATGCAGAACAGCAAATTCGTGCCATACGTTTTGCCTTGATCTTCTGGCAACTATCACGTTACTCCTCGTCGTTTATGGAACCTCGTGTTACTCTCTTCACCCCCAGCTTCCTGCTTCCTTCCCTTCCCCCTCCTCCGCCATCCATATTGAAATGGGAGTCCACCACTTCACAGGCAATTCAGCCCGTCATCCAGGGTCGCTCCCCCAACCTTGGGCATCATCTCCGAGTGCAGGTGCCGCCCGCGCCGGTCCGGGGGCCTCCCGTTTCCGAGAGCCACTCGCTCTTTGCGCCCTCCGCCCGGTCCGATCTTGCCGTGGCGCCCCGATCTCCGCGTTTGCTGTCGCCCCCTCCGCTTCCCTCCGCTCCCCGCCACGCCCCCGTCTTCGCCAGGCTCTCCAGCGCGGCCCCTGCAGCCCTTGGCCCTGCAGCCGCCCGCCTCACTTCACTCTTCCCCTGTCTGCGTCGGCGCTTGACCTGCCCTTGTCCTCGCGTCTGGCCCCCTCCGCCTCAGGCAGGCGTTGGCTGCTGCCGTCAGTTTGAGTCGCCGTACTTTACCCATCGATGCTATCGCTTTCGTTGCCTCTTCTCGCGGGTTCTTTGATAAGGGAACTGCGTTTAGTGAAGTCGTTGAAGAAATGATTTCAAGATAGACGTATCGGTGCTATCGCTTTCTTTTCCCCTTCTCAAGAGTTCCTCGAAATGGGATCAGCGTTTAGTAAAGTCGATGAAGAAATGGTTCCCAATTAGTCGTATCGATATGTTGAAATGTGGTTGATTGACAGAAATTCTGGAGATTGAAGAAATGAAAACTTTATTATTTTAAACGTATAAGAATAACATATAAGAATAACTAATAGAATATGCAGACGTTAATGCTTGTGCTGAAGACTACATAATATATGTTGAAGTACTTTTGATACACGATTAGTATCACAATTGGGAGCTTTAACTCACCCTTTCTTATAAATTTACTGATTTTATCGCAGTGATTGTTCCTAGTAATACGACCAATCGTTCCAATACGACCACCAGATTATTATCCAAAACATACCTAGCCAAAATCTCATCCAGGTTTAGCCACTTACAGCTATCAATTCTCACAACATTTGCTTCTAATAGGTGATTACACATTACTATATTCACAGACCTTCTACTACTTCTACATGACCTACATCTCCACGTGTACTTCCATCACCATCAACATTTTCACTCTTTCAAACTTTATCATAAAAGCCAGCACCTCAACAGTACTGTGTCCACCAACGCTGCCAATGACAAAACCATGGCACCCCAACCCTGCCCTTCAGAGTCACTGCTCAGTTCCTCACCGCCCTGGGCGGCCGCCGCCGCGTCCTCTCCGCCAGCCCTCTTCAGCCGCCGTGGCCCTTGTTCTTCTCGCGAGCCCTCCGCGCTACGTTTTGTGCTCAGCTGTGTGTTTAAGTAGTCGGGGGCCCCGCGTGGGCGGCGGCGGCGGCGGCGGTGGCGTACGAAAAACAAAGCGCTAAGCTTCATGAATATGGTAATACAAAGCAATGGTAGGCTATGGTAAGCAAGTAAGCGAGCGAGCAGGAGGGCGCCGAGGACGCGTGGCCGGACCGACAGGAGTGCAGGGGTGGACGGGTAGGCGGGTGGGAGGCGATCGCGAGATGGCGACGCCCACCGACTGGCGGCGCTGGAAGCGAGAGGGAGTTAGATAAGCGGGCGGTGACGAGTGGGTGGGCAGACAGAACAGGGACGTGGAACGGGGACGTGGAACGGGGACGTGGAACGGGGACGTGGAACGGGGACGTGGAACGGGGACGTGGAACGGGGACGTGGAACGGGGACGTGGACGTGGAACGGGGTCGTGGAACGGGGACGTGGAACGGGGACGTGGAACGGGGACGTGGAACGGGGGACGTGGAACGGGGACGGGACGTGGAACGGGGACGTGCAACGGGGACGTGGAACGGGGACGTGGAACGGGGACGTGGAACGGGGACGCGAAACCGGGACGTGGAATAGGAACCTACAACGAAGACGTAGAAGGGAGACGTAGAACGGGGACGTGGGACGGGACATGGGACGGGGCATGGGACGGGACATGTGACGGGGCATGGAACGGGGCATGGGACGGGACAGGGAATGGGACAGGGAAAGGGAACGGAACGGGACGGGGAATGGGACGGGGAACGGGACGGGGAACGGGACGGGGAACGGGACGGGGAACGGGACGGGGAACGGGACGGGGAACGGGACGGGGAACGGGACGGGGAACGGGACGGGGAACGGGACGGGGAACGGGACGGGGAACGGGACGGGGAACGGGACGGGGACGGACGGGGACGGGACGGCAACGGACGGGGAACGGACGGGGAACGGGACGGGGAACGGACGGGGAACGGACGGGGAACGGACGGGGAACGGATTGGGAATGGACGGGGAACGGGACGGGGAACGTGGGACGGGGAACGGACGTAGAACGGGATCGGGGAACGGACGGGAACGGGACGGGGAACGGGACGGGGGAACGACGGGGAACGGGACGGGGAACGGACGGGGAACGGGACGGGAACGGGACGGGAACGGGACGGGGAACGGACGGGGAACGGGACGGGGAACGGACGGGGACGGGGAACGGACGGGGAACGGACGGGGAACGGACGGGGAACGGACGGGGAACGGGACGGGGAACGGACGGGGAACGGGACGGGGAACGCGACGGGGAACGCGACGGGGAACGGGACGGGGAACGGGACGGGGAACGGGACGGGGAACTGGACGAGAAACTGGACGGAGAACTGGACGGAGAACTGGACGGGGAACTGGACGGAGAACTGGACGGAGAACTGGACGGAGAACTGGACGGGGAAGTGGACGGGGAAGTGGACGGGGAAGTGGACGGGGAAGTGGACGGGGAAGTGGACGGGGAAGTGGACGGGGAAGTGGACGGAGAACTGGACGGGGAAGGGGACGGGGAAGGGGCCGGGGAAGTGGACGGGGAAGTGGACGGGGAAGTGGACGTGGAACGGACGTGGAACGGGACGTGGAACGGACGCGGAACGGACGTGGGGACGTGGAACGGGACGTGGAACGGGACGGAGCGGGGACGGAGCGAGGACGTGGAGCGAGGACGTGGAGCGAGGACGTGGAGCGAGGACGTGGAGCGAGGACGGAGGAGGAGCGAGGACGTGGAGCGAGGACGTGGAGCGAGGACGTGGAGCGAGGGAGCGAGGACGTGGAGCGAGGACGTGGAGCGAGGACGTGGAGCGAGGACGTGGAGCGAGGACGTGGAGCGAGGACGTGGAGCGAGGACGTGGAGCGAGGACGTGGAGCGAGGACGTGGAGCGAGGACGTGGAGCGAGGACGTGGAGCGAGGACGTGGAGCGCGGACGTAGACTCGTGGGTGGTGAAAAGGTGGGCCACGCGGAGGCGCGAGCGGAGGTGGTGTAGGTGCGGTGATGACGGGTGGGTACAGGATCTGGTTGAGGAGCGTGAGGGGGCTCGGGGGGCGGAGTTGGAGGAGGGCGCCAGGTCCGAGGCGTGGGCGGGTGCAGGCGAGGGCGAGGGAGCGCGAGTGGGCGGGCGCCTGCACCAAAAGCGCGTTAAAATATTGACGTTGTCTGTAAACTTCAACTCGAAAACAAACTGGCTTCTCTCGTGCCGGCTTAACATTCTTGATGCACCCCGCGTGGGCGCTCTCGCTGCCGGGAGCCCCGGAGTGGCTCCGGGTGCCTCGGGACCTGCACCTTCCCGGCGCCGGCGGCGAGGCGGCGGCGAGGAAGGGCAGGCACTCGTATGGCTACCCCGAGCTACCTTGTTGAAACACGGAAACGCACAGCGTATAGGAGAGGGCGGAGGGTGCTGTTTTTCTGTTCTCTTTCTGACTCGTATAGTGCGCACTTGTGCCAGACGGAATTTCAAAGCCCTTTTTGTTCTCTTTAATTAATTCAGTTTTTATTCATGGTACCCTGATACATTCATAACTCTGATTTTTAACGTTATTTCGAATATGTGTCACGCATGTCAACATCATTATGATTGAGAAAATGGTTAGGTTTTATATGATTGTAAGGTTTACGGTGACGTTAGTATCACGAGCGATGGTTGAGAATCTTGAAGAGTAGGAACGGTAGCCGAATGCGAGCTATTCTTGGGATGATTCTCTTTCTTGTTTGAGAGATCATCTCCTCTACAAAAAATACCTAAGAAAAAAAGATATATTTTCATGTTAATATAAAGAAAAATGATACAGTGTTGTTTCTTTCAATGTGAGAAAGATCTATGAAAATCAGTAAAGAAATATTGGTGTTTATTACCTTCTACGTGGATTTGTGACAATACGTGAATTAGATTTCATGTGTCGGGAGTGTAAGTTGAAAAACCTTGTTTCCATACTGGCTAATAAGGATTTTCTCCTTCTTCCTGATCGATGCATTCCTTCTAAGTAAATGATAAAAATTAATAAGCAAAAAATCTAGTGCGAATCCCAATGCCTGTAGAGTTAGAAGCTTGGAAGGCGCTTAGCCAGGTAACAGTTATCTCTAGCCACAGTTAAAGCCCAACTCATCACCACGTAGTCAATTTATGTGTTTTTATTTAGTTATATATATAACTTAAGATCACAATGGGAACCGGATACAAAAAAAGCAAAATTCTTATCCGTGCTACGCTGCTTGTAAATAACAGCTTTACGAAACGCCTGAACGAACATACATTGTACTTAATAACACTAACAGAATTATAAGAAGAAACCTTTCCAAATACGTAAAACCAGTAACGAAAAACTGCTAGTAAGAATTTTAGTGAAATTAAATTATAACATTTCCCTTCTTCAGCAAACGCATAAGAGACTGATTTTTTAAAGGTATATAATTTGTAATAGTCGTTTAAACCAACTGAAACTCGGAGAACATTTTCATCCGCAAAACGACAGCTGCAGATCACGTTAACCCCTCACCTTCCGAGCTGTGCACGGAGCACACGCAAAACTTAAATTTGTGGTCTCCAGAGCGCTCCGTCTAGAAGGAAAGTTGTCTCTTTCTAATCCATTTACGTACTCTTGATTTCACCCAAGGAACAAGAATAGCGTGCAGATTTTAGTCGAAATATTCAGTAGCGACTGGTGACTTACAGGAAAAATGCTGCTGAAGAAAATATCACAAAATGGTTTTTAAAAAAGTAACACCCGCAATACTCACGAATAACTAATAAAATACTCTCATGTAACACTTATATATAAATACTATGCATGTGTATATGCAGTGAAGCAGTACTTCATGTACCAAGAATAAAGGTATTCCTTCATTCAACACGTGCATAGTAAATATCACTTACACACAAAAATAAAAAGTTTCTTTGTAAGGTGAGAAAATAAAAGGCTGTCAGACCCAAAGACTTGTCACATGTTCCTCTATGAATGTCGACGCGCTGAATTCGAATCTGAAGCCAGAATTACGCCTTAACCCTCCAGTTCGTTTGTAAATTGCGCAAATACACCGTAAAATTGTAAATTGTATGTTTCACGGGGATTGTTGCGATTTAAAAGAAACTGGAGGGTTATGGCGCAATTCTGGCTTGGGATTCAGATTCAATGCGTCGACACACATACAGAAATATGTAGCAAGTCTCTGGGTCTGACAACTTTTTTTGTGTGTGTGCCTGTGTATTTAATTGTGAGCGGCGTATTCTTTGAGCTTTGAGGTTTTAATACGACAGCTGTGTCAAAAGCAGTAGTGAACACAATATGAGAACGCATTCCATAGGCTCAACAAGAGAATAGGTGGAATAAAATTGTCAAATTGTGAATTTTTTCAGTCAAAATTGATTTTTTTCCTTTTTTCATTTTTCTTGGATTCCTGGGAAGCAGGGAAATTTTTGGGCAGGTCGCACACGGGTAAAGGCTGCTTAATTTTCTTTAAAATTTCTGAGCGCGTTGAAAATTAGTACAGTAGATGTTTTTGTATTTTTACGAGTTCGTGTGTGACTAACGCACCTACAGGCCCAACTGACATGGCCGGATGCTACATTGGTTTCTTTCAATAGTTGAGCGCGATGGAAATTAGTTAAATAGATTTCAGGCAAACCCACGTTAAGGAAATGTTTTGCAGACTCAATCAACTTTAGCAACGAATTAAAATAGAGAAAACTCCTGCACACAGTGTCATTCCCGTGGAAGATATGAGTTTTTTCATTATTGGGGAATTAATCTTTAAAAAAAAAAAACTAGCGAACCAATTGGATTTTCTTTTTTCTAAATACCATTAAACATTAAACTTTCTTTCTTTTCATTTATTTATGCGTTTTATTATAATGTATTACCTTTTATCCATTAATTACTCCACATTATCCATTAATATCTCTGAAACAAAACAATGTTGACTAGTGGGAATGCAGGGCAAACCGATACTTTTCCACCTCTTCGTGTTATTCAAAAAATACTCATATTTAAAAAAAATTGCTTGACATCATTCAAATATCTAGAATTGAATGAATTTACGCAGAAAACAACCAATTCGCTAGAATCCATACGATTGCAAAATGTCTTGGGACATATTTTAAAATTTCGAGCGGCAAGGATGCTCGCCAAAAAGTATATGCGTTCTAAATATACTATGTGTAGAATGTGGTCGAATAAAAGTTGGAATAGTTCTACTTATTCACTTAACGGAAAATAAAAGACATTTTAAATATTTCTTTTCATACCAGTTTCATTGTATTAAATACTTGAGATCATGTACTAGGCAACATCGTCAACCCACACTCAGTTACAAATTTCTTCGAACTGCAAAAGTAACTAGACGGGCAAGTAAATTAAAGTTCAATGAAAGGTGGTTCGCAATGCAAGTAAAATAATGTACTTGCTCTGTCACGCATATTACGAAAAAATAATGTTAAAGAGTGAGGTATTTAGCGAGCCCGTTTTCTTTAAAATGTATGCCCTTAGAGTCCCAGAGTAAACTGGAATCTTTATCATCCACAACGGAGTACCTTTACGTTTTGAACGGTCTATGCATGCGGTATATGTCGTGTCGTCATATGTTTCTGCGGCGTTACACGCATACGTTGTCGCAGGGCACTTCAACTTGGAACGGTACCTGGCGGGGCGGGAGGGAGAGGTGGGGCGTAAGGGGAGGGGGCAGGAGGGGGGTGGGAGAGGGCGGGCCGGGCCGGGCCGGGGCGGGGCGGGGTAGAGCTGCACGCAGAGTGCTTTGGGCGAGACGCCGGGGTCGGTGGGGGAGGGGGTGCGCAGCGGTTGCACTGTAAATCGGCTCAGGAGGCCTAGATACGATGCGCCGCTGTTTCACGGCCCGCCCACGTGCTCGTCGCAGGGTCTTGTAATTAACGTGATGGAGCGGAGAGGAGCGTCTGGTTGAAGAGCGAGGAAGGCGATGGCAGTGGTTTCAAAGGCGACGATGGAGGCGGAGGGAGTGAAGGCGGTGGAGACGGCAGTAGCTGTAACGATGAAGGCAGAGATGGGGGCGAATACGATGGAAAAAGTTATGGCGATTTTGGAAACGTTGGTGGCGGCAGTGACGAAAGCCAAAGCGGATGTCGAAGAGGTGCATGTCAAAATTATCTGCATTACGTTTAATGAAAAGTATATGAAAGTAATTTTCATGTACATAAATTAAATTTAATGTACACGTACAGTAACTTTAATGTACGTGTATTATGAAATTTAATGTACACAAGTAAGTTAACATTCGTACTTTAAAACATTGATTTTAATTTAAGCATTAAATTTAAGGTACAGGTACGTTAGTCTCTCTTCAATGTACAAGGTACATTAAAATTCAGGTAAGTCGTACATTAAATATACATTAAATTTAATGTAATTTCTGACAGTGTGGTGAAGTAGAAGGAGGCTTGGGGCGGTGACGGCCGCGGAAGAAGAGGAGGAGGAGACGCAGGAGGCGGCGGCGGAAATGGAGGGGGCCACGGAGGCCGTGACAATGTTGGTTGCTTTGAGGCGTTTCGCAAGGCAACAAACGATCTGACGTGGCCTCGTGCCACGAACGTGAAAAATAAGCCGTTCCTGTAGACGAATGTGTTCGACAGCGAAACAGACGTTTATGAATAGTTTCCGTCTAAAAAGACTTTGAAGTTAATGTTTTCTTTACTTTACTGGGAGTGAAATTTGAAGAAGAGAGACTTTTCAATCCAATGTGTTTTCAATGTTTGCCGGAAAGACTATCATTTTATAAAAGAGCTTCTTCAAGATTAATTTGCTCAGTGACAATAAGAACTGTTTTTAAAAGATCTCGTTTTTTAAAACAACTAAACTCTGTATATTTTTCACATAAATTAAATGTTGTTATATAATTTTACTCTATATTTATTGTTCATACTATTGATTTTCGCCTTTATTCATAGAACTATGGAAAATTAAAGGCACATAAGTCAATTTCACGGCAGTTTTCTGATCACATTTGGTGTACTTATCAATGAGGAAAGAAATAATTAAGATAATTTCATGAATTCTTTCTATTGTATCGTTAAGGTTTAGCAACTGGAGCAAGATGGAAACGTTCTTAGCGAACTATTCTATATGGTTTACTGATAAGCTGCCAAAAAAATCGGATAAAACGCGTGCAATCAAAAATTATAAAACATAACTCGTCATTGTGAAACCACTATAGGACTGTACTTGACGGTATTGGAAAGAACATCGAGGGATAAAATAATTTTTTCACGGCACGCAGTTGTATAGTTTGAGTGAGTATTGGGTTAGATTGTTAGTCATGGGAATTAAATTTGCAAAATGTAGCAATACAACGTAGGCTTCTCTAAATTGATTTCGATTGACAGCTCATTTAATTTTGTGTGTCGGCTCCGGACAAAAAATCAAGTATTCATTTTTGCTTTCTGTTTACATGTTACGTTCATTTTTCAATAATTTATTAATGTAGATTGTGTGGAACAGGGTCCGTATGTTATTGTTTTGTCATTTTCTTTTTTCATTCATTCTTAAACAGTTTTTAAATCAGTTTTTAGGACCATATAATCAGAATTGATTTAGTAATTTAAATACTTTTTTGTTACATATTTCCATATTGCATATCTCATTTTGTTATTTTGTTGTGGTTTTTCATTATAGAATTTAGATATGTGTTCACGCAGAACTATTTTTGCATTATATGAAGTTTAACATAGCTAAAATACGTATAAATAACTCTTCACGTGATTTAGTTGTTTTAGTAATGGGCGGAGAATATGCATTATTAGAAGGCAGAGAGAGAAAAATAATGCTCGGCTTGAATGAGCCTGAAAATTGAAATCCACTATTACTTCCATCAAGGTAACATGAGCTCAGGAGACCCTAAAAGAACAAATAAGAGAAGTTCAGTAAAATAAACAGAGAGCACTTCACTACCATATCAATAATAGGAAAATTTGTCATGGGAGTCTGCTTTCATCCCGTCATTTTTGATTGTTTACCTCTAGTTTCATACAATCAATGAAGAATAAAATTATTTAATATATGAGCAAATTGTGAGAATTGTTTATGTGCACAGTTTCGTTGAAAAAATAATTTTCATAAAACCTTAGAGAGCGTACATTATTTCGTATTCTTTATTTTCAATTATTTAATTAAATCTAACTGCTGATTAAAAACATTCAAAATATCTTTTATTAATTTATATTCTGGAATTAGTACTGTGAAAGGGATAAAATGGTAGAACTACAATATAGATACTCTGAAATGTCACACCATTTTTTCACTTAATAACTGAGGATTGAACGATAAAAAAAAACAAATTATGATTCATAATACTATGTAAAGGAGCATGCCCAAAGAAATGCTTAACTCAAGACTTTCCTCTCCAGCAATTTTTTGGTCGTTCTTTGGCATTCTAGCTGCGTTCAGATACTCTGAAATGTCACTTCATTTTTTTCGCATGTCAACTGTTTATTGAACGATAAAAAACAATTGATTCATTCTCCTATTTAAACAATCATGTGCACAAAAAAAATAAAAAAAATAAAGGAAGCTTCGCTCACGGCTATCCTTCGCAGCAATTGTGGTTGCGCGTTCTTTGGCACTCCAGCGCTGTCACATTGCAACAAACGTTCTGCCGCCCCGCCGCGCGCCATCCGCCCACGCAGGCGCCGCGTAATGAGCGTGTATTGTATTACATTAGGCGATGTCTCGTGGGCGCTCCCCGCCGGCGGCGGCTTCGAATTCTCCGGTGACTGATTAAAGCCGCAATGGCACAGACTGCGGCGAGGTGCCGCGCTGCCGCCGCCTGACCTCGTTTCCTGCCTCCCCCACCTCCTCACTCCCCCACTCTCACCTCAACCCCCCTCCCCGCGCCTTCGTCAATCGTCAGCCGAGCAGCAGAGATGAAGATGCGAGAAGGGGGTGGTTTGGTGGTTGGCGAGGAGGAAGATGGAGGGGATGCTGTCAGCGAGGATCGGGCTGCTGAGTTAAAGAGGAAGTAGCAGGGAATGCCTGTAGATTTCCATTCAATGCAGAATATTTTACAGCAATCAGCACGTGTAGTGTTTCTGTGTACATAATGTGTGGAAAAAAATGCTTGATCTACGTTGAATTATATTTTATTTATTTATTTCCAGAAAGTAGTTGCACACGTTTCTATTTTAATAATTAACTCTTGACGAACCTATAAGTGACATGTCTTTATTCCCCATATTTTCTCCTGTACAAATATTACTTAGGTTTTGAGATAGTAGATAACTGTGATATGAACTTTGTATTGTTCCCGGATGATAAACCAATCTCTCCATCGAACCAAATTCCCCATAACATTGCGCCTTAGTTTTCACCTCTTCTCCTTCGTTCGGTCTCCTCATTTCCACATATACTTTGCATCTTCATTAATAAGCAGTCTTGCAGCGGAGTTGAAGATGAGAGACGGAAGGTGGTTCTGTGGCTCAAGAGAGGAAGATGCAGGTGAAGCTGTCAGCGAGCGTGTTGCTGCGGAGTTAAAGAGGAAGTAGTGGAAACGCCTCAATGTTCTGGAACAACTGGAATTGCATTTTGTATGGCTTTCCACGCCAGAAGCTAGCCTTCTTACTCATCTTCACTTACTTCCACCTGAACTTCAGGGTTCTTCTTCATCTTTATCTTCGCACGCCATTTCCACACAACCTGCTCTCATCCATTTCCGCACATGTATGTTTGAGTCTGAAATTGGAGTGCTTGTAGTTTGAAGTTCAATGCTAGATAGTATTTTAAATGATTGTTCCCGCAAGTACTTCACTACAGATTTGAGACATATGTTAACTTGTATATGAAATTCAAGAAGTTTTATAGTCAGTAGTATGGATTCAGTATTACTATTGTGCTTATATCCATTTAATTACAACTCAGACCTTCTGCTTTAGTTCATGACAACTTCATCCCCACCTTTACATTCCTCATATTCACCTTCCTTTTCCATCTTCATTAACCTCCAGTAGGACAGCAGAGAGAAATATGCAATAAGACAAGGAATTTTATGTTAGAGAGGGAAAAGTGAAAATAAGGCTGTCGGCGAAGATACTGCTACGAAGCCATTATGAATAGGAATGATATAAATGGGCTTTGACATACGTCGATTGTTATTTTGTATGTTTTCCTTGCAAGTATACAATCTCAAATTTGTGAAAATGGATAATGAAGTACTTTCTCGCAGATGGTGTGACTTTCACAACCTGATTATCGAATTCATCTCTGAATATTTCCGTCTCAATATCTCAGTCACTTCGATTTCATCTTTGCAAGGTCACCCTTAACCTCACCGCACGATCACCTGCACCGCACGATCACCTGCAACTACAAAAGTCCTACTTAGTCATTGAGTTTTCGAGTATTTTTTCTGCCTCTTCATTGTCATATCCACTAGATATCCATCTCGTCTTCATATAGCGTCCTTGTGAATTGGAAGTAGAACAATTGAGATGGAGAAACGTGAACAAGTGTGAACAAATAATGATGTAAAAACGAGGAAGGTAGAACGTTTTAGAGGGAAAAAAGTTACATGGATCACTCAGAATTCATCATTCGATTTCATAAAAACTCGAGCCAGTTTTAGTACAGTTTTATCGCTTTAACTTTATTAAAGTCAATAAAGAGCTTTGACTGAGGATTTTATTGCTGAGAAACTTCTTATGACAACTTAACTACAGATGAGGATAAGAGCGTCACGAAAATGTCACCGAATATCGTTCAGTCGGTGTATTTACTTTTTTAGACAGTCCCTTGTAAAAGTGATTCTTTTAGAGCATACTTAGCGTGACAAAAGTTCAATTTTTATCGCTAGTTCTTTAAGTGAGGTCATGCTCAAGTGTTCAGATAAAATTGTGCACGGAAACAAAATACTTTAGTCTGTCCGCAAGAGCTACTACTGATACAAATTATTAAGTGATTGAATCAAAAGGAAATTAAAGCTAGTAAGGCTGTCCAAAATATGGTATATGACACTTGTTGTAAAAGTGATTTTATTTTGCTCCTAGAATTGTGACACTTAGCCTATTGGTCTTGTGTTGCAACCTTTTTACTCGTAAAATAAAATGTCACTTTTAACACTCGTATCATAAATAACTATTATTATGTTAATTCGAATATCGAAGATATTTTGTTGCCATAAAATTTGCGACTTCTTTGAATGTGGTGGTGAAAAATGTGAAATGAGTAAAAATTGTAGAAAAAAATTGTCGACATCTACTGCGGGAAGATTCAGTGAATACAGGCAAAAGAAAATACAAGATATGAAGTTCAAAAATATAAATAAAAATTTAAAATTTTGCTGATTATAAAATAAAATAAAACAATACAATATAATATAAAATTAAATAATATAATATAATTTCTCTCGCATGTATATATATATGTATATATAAATGGTTGTTGGTATATATAAAAGCGATTAAGAGTAATCGATCTCCACGATCGTTGACACATCCACGTGTACTTTTCTTCACTAAGCGCTGTAGCACAAAACTAAATATTCATGTCAAAAGCATCTTACATCAGTAAATCCTAAACAAATTGTTCTAGGGCATTAAAAACCAACATTTTGAGGCCGAAGGTCTGAAAGAAAAGTTTCTCACACCGTAATCTACAGAATGAAACGGTGAGAGAGAATCTTCTTGAACATTCTGTTTTGCTGGTCCTGCGCTTCTCGATATTGCCCTACCTGCTCAGAGACGTACAGAATCTGCAACTAAATGTGAATGAGTGGGACAGAGAGATAGGCAGAGACGGTCAGACAAACTAAGACATGAACAGAGAGGGACGGAGAGACGGTGAGAAAGAGACGATGAGAGAAAGGGAGAGGGCAGCAGAAAGAGGGAGATGGGCACAACAACGTCAGCCGCGTTCCGATCGTGTAATATAAAATAAAATAATATAAATTAAATGATATAAAAGAAAAGAAAAAGAAAAGAAAAAAGAAAAGAGAAAAATAGAATAAAATAAAATAATATAAAAAATAAAATAAAATAATATAAAAAATAAAATAAAATAATATAAAAAATAAAATAATATAAAAAGTAAAATAAAATAATATAAAATAAAAGCTTGTAGATGTGCAAATTTGATTTTCCATAAATATATGTATTCCTAGTATTTTATAATTGATAATGTAGATGGTAAAGAATTGATAATATCATAGTGTTAGAGAACTGACTCAATAGGCAAAGTAATCGGAAGGATGAAGTAGCTAATAGAGATATCTTGGCAAGGTAGAAATACTATTTCATTTACAACATGATTATGCAGTTAATATTTCTTTCTACATTACTGTACCTGTTTCAAAAGTAACTCTGCGTAGTATTAATAAGACAAAGGTAACGAGAGAAAAAGAGAATGTGTGTGAGAAATGCCATCAACAATGAAGTCAAGGTAGCACGAAGAGGTGGAGACGATGCAAAGGGTTGACAAATAGGAAAGATAAGACTAATGCTTGAACTATTTTGAGAACAAAGCACGAACAGTGATATAAAGATGGTGCGTGGGTGATATGATTGAAATGAGTAGAGGCAAGACAAAGATTAATGAACAGGTGAAGATAACGAAATATCGTGAGAACTCAATTGGATTTATCGGCTAAAGGGTTGAGTGGTTATTTGTAAAACCTTTCATGCGTATGAATCAAGAAATTATTATGACAAAATAATAGTTCATATGTATAAACATTGCGTGTTTTCAATTTTCGTTCGTTACTCGAAATAACTTATTTCCTTGCTAACAGGTCAGTGTAATGTACTTTTTTCTCTTTTCTTCCCTATAAAATTAAAATTTATAAAGAAATAAAAATCGGAAAGAATGTAGCCATTATATAAAATATGATAATTGTACAGTGTAAATAGTATATTATGGAAACAAGTTACTAATCACCTATCTTCTTATTCTAAAAAAAAATAAATTCACTAAGACAGTATCGTAAACGAAACACAGACACATTTACTACACATAGGAACGAAAATTATCCACTTTCCGGTTTCAAGACGAGAATTTTTCAGACGAAAATCGCTGTTTTCGCTCAAGCGTTGCGTAAGTGTCTCTATACTATGTATGTTGTGTGCGAGAAAGTAAAATGTAAAGGTATGCAGTCAGTATGAATTTAATTTACAAAAAGTTATACTTAGAGATGAGAGAGGATTCAACTGAATTTTCACAGTAAGGTGCCTCAAAGTACTGACTGGGCTATGAATGTAATATATTTTTCTTGACGACTGAATGTGACATGTCGCTGGAACTGTTACTCGAACTCTTACTCATCCATCATTGTAACTCCTACACCTAGTACTCAGTGTTCGTGTTTGACATCTTATTCGTGGAGGGTACATGTAGTCACAGCAAAGGTCACCCTTCGAAATATATAATTTATCTTCAATATCTTGTTTACTAATTTGAAGACTAATGCACTGCTGCATTGGTGACTATTGATGCGCAGAATATCCTTTTTTGTCTGTGACTGATGTTACAAAAATACATTTTCTGCTACTTCTTTTGGATACTAACATGAATAGTCATTGCTGTCTCTGTGTAGGTTAAAACGAACATTAATTACAACTTCTGAGTGTTTAAAAATGAATATCGACTGTTCCTGCTGTTCTTTCTATTATTAATGTCCATTATTACATCTGGTCTACTAACATAAAAAACATTCGTAGTTGCTACTTCATGTCTTTAAATATTAGCAATATTCTTTTTTTGTATATCTATAATATATGGGAGTATCCTCTGCTGTCTTCTGTCATTTAATATACCTCAGTGTATTCCACCCACTTCTGGCTTCATATTATTCTTGACGATTTATTATGAAGAATATAGACTTCTTCCCCAGAGACTTCTGACCATCGATGCGTTTGCAACCAAAATTAGTTCATGCCATTAGTATCAAAATTTACTATCTTGCATTATTTATAAGATTTGAGAGTCTGTCTTAACCTTCCGAAAAGATGTACTTTAAATTCAGCATCTCCATCATAAAATATAGCGAAAACACCCCGATCCAATTATACCGCGTATGGATGCTTGAAAGGTTTTGTTTCTCCTGCAAAATCTTCGCGAATGAAGTGAGCTAGTTCAAATGACACACAGCGAATGTTCGGTGAGAGCCTCGTGTCTTGTAGCGAGAACAATTTCCAGTATTGCCCGTGCGTGCGTCTGCCTTCCCAAAGAATCCCCACCGCTGCTCCTGGCCATTCAAGCGCTGAGCGGAGCCGCGGCGCCTGGGGGCGACGGTCCGCGACGGGTGGGGCGGCGAGAGGACACTTCAGAAGCCGACATTTCATTGTGCCTTATCTCGGGTGTCCGTGGGGACGATCCGCCCGCTTTGTTGGCGGCGGTGGTGGCGGTGACGGTGACGGTGATGGGGACGGGGACGGGGGCGGCGGTGGCAAAGGCGGTGGTGGCGGCGGCGGCGGTGGCGGCGGTGGCGGTGGCGGCGGTGGGGGAGGCGGCGGGTGGGGGTGGCGGCAGTACAGGGTGGCGGCAGTGGGGGTGGCGGCGGTGGGGGTAGCGGCAGTGGGGGTGGCGGCGGTGGGGTGGCGGCGGTGGGGGTGGCGGCGGTGAGGGTGGCGGCGGTGGGGGTGGGAGAAATGCGGCGGAGGTTGGCGGTGGCGGCGGCGGTGGCGGTGAGGGTGGAGATGGCAGCGCAGGCGGCGGCGAAGGCGGCGGTGCAGGCGGCAGCGGAGGCGGCGGCGGCGGTGGCGGTGAGGGTGGAGATGGCGGTGGAGGTGGCGGCGGAGGTGGCGGCGGAGGCGGCGGCGGCGGTGACCGGAAGGGCTCCGCGACGCCGCTTCCGGCAGACGGACTCCGCCGCGCGCTAATTGATCTCCATTGAGGCGCGCCGCAAGAGCGTGGCTCTCCCCTCGTTGCGAACTGTTCACAGCGGCCGCGGCGCGGCTGTAATTTCTAGCACCAGTGATCAAATGGAAGTGAGCTGGGTCGCGTGTATGTGCTAATTGCGATGTATGATAATTATTTTATTACATATGATGTATTTTAGGCTTTTTAAAGCTGTTTTTAGATCTTACAGAGAATTATTCGTAGGTTTCTATACCGTGTAATATAAATCTTAATTTATTGTACGTCAGGTTTTTGAAAAGATCGGTATTAAAACGTAAACTAGTGGTGATTCAAAAGTGCATACTTTCTCGCATTGTTACTAAATGCTCCGCAATATTACACTACTACATAAACCAGCAAAAGTGTTATCAACCAGCAATTTTTTTTCTCTCCGAAACCCATTCTCACAGCCTCAGAGTTAACTTGCCGGCACTCATACCACCACGAGGAATACCCAAAAATGGGATAAGCACCATAAGTTTTACCGTCCCTTATTACATATGTGGACAAAATTTAATGAAATTTGGGGCGGTTTTTCAGAAGCAAAATTTTCGCAAATTTAAATAAGGCAAAAACTGATCGTTTTTTTCATAAAATTGTACATGCCTTTATTTCAAGTGCTAATTTTGTACAACTTACTTTGATTGAGGCAAAAATCTCTATCTTTAATTTTGTAGTTTTGAAATTTTTTTTGGAATTTTCTCAAAATTGGGGATATCAATGAAAATGGAATCTGCATAATTCTCTTAAAAAATCTCTGCACTATACAACAAAATTTAATTAAAAAAATTGTAGCTAATGTTTTGAAAATTTTGAAAATGTCCCAGAGGTTCCATGTAAAGTATCTTCCACAGTTACAATATTGATTTCAAATTCCAGGAGCCGCGACATCAGGCAGAACGTTTGGGGAATTTCAATTTTGAAGAAAATCGGCTCAATGGTTCAGACGTTGACCATAGATGACGGGCAGACGGACGTTTTGCTGCCAACAGATTTTTCGGTATCAAAAAACAACGAAACATGGATTTTGACTATATCACAAGTTAGGGGATTTATTTTTAAATTTAGCAACAAGATTTATCCAATTTTTCATTACCAAAGCACAGCTAAAAGAGTTTTTCTGGAGAAAATTCATCGTTTTCCGGCGCACGATTACATATCTTTCTCTTCTTACAAAAAAATTCGTAAGGTGTGAAAGTAAAAATAGACGCCATCCGCCAGTTTTTGATGTGTTTTAATTTACATAAAATAAAAACAACAAAATAATAAATATGCTTAACCAGACAAATTTAATTAGGTCTCATTATATCTATTACTTAACATCCAGAATTTAAATTATTATTCAAATGTAAGAATTTAAACTATTACACAAATCAGTTGTAAACACAGGCGGAGGGAGTGACAGACGGAGGGAGTGACAAAGAGAGATATCTTGAGTTTCAGTTGCAAACTACAAACAAATTTTTCGGTAAATGCGAAATAGAACTTTACGTTTTACGCCATTTTAACGTTAACAAATTTGTGTCCATCAATGATAACACATTATTTCCTTCAATGCAGTAATGGACAAATTATCGCTGTGTACAAGCAAAATACTGTAACGTCGTTTGCTCGATCGGACACGCACAAGGGCGTGCAGCCGGCGTGGTGCCAGGCCAGTGACGGCAACCACTGCTCCGTCGCCTCTTTGGAAGGTGCGGACCAGGAGCATAATCTGGGAATGAAAGTGTCTGATAGCGCAATGGGGATGATGTGTGCTGGCAACCCTCGGAGTTCAGATGGACTACGGACCCTATTTTGCACCCAGCCCAAAACTTTGTAACGAGATGAGGAAGTTCGGAGGATCTAGAGCGTGGGAGACACAATCATGTGATTCCTCGCGATGCAGGTTAGCGGAGGAAACTGGTGGGGGCATTCGAGTTGGAGAGCAATCTTGGTGCCGATTTGTGTTATCGTATGTGGGTGTATCGTCTGTGACGCCGTCGTGATAAGAGTAAGAATACATTACTCTCAAGCAGGCTTGAACATACATCATTCAACGGGGTATTGACTCCTACATTTACTCATTTACTCAGATTAAAAGTTGTAATTTTCATATATTTCTCTCATTTTCTATTTGATGGTGAAGGTGTGTATATGTGTTTGCGCACTTCTTAAGTGCAATAGTGCTGAAGTCCATTCGTGATGGGAATATTTACTACCGTCAATGGTCACGTGAACATGGTCCTACATTTAATTTTCAGTTTAGAAGTGGTAATTTTCATATATTTCTCTCATATTCTATTTGAAGGTGTATATATGTGTTTGCGCACTTCTTGAGTGCACAATTGCTGAATCCCATTCGCGATGAGAATATTTGCTCCCGCCAATGGTCACGTGAGCATGGTCCTACATTTAATTTTCAGTTTAGAAGTTGTAATTTTCATATATTTCTCTCATATTCTATTTGAAGGTGTATATATGTGTTTGCGCACTTCTTGAGTGCACAATTGCTGAAGCCCATTCGCGATGAGAATATTTGCTCCCGCCAATGGTCACGTGAGCATGGTCCTACATTTAATTTTCAGTTTAGAAGTTGTAATTTTCATATATTTCTCTCATATTCTATTTGAAGGTGTATTTATGTGTTTGCGCACTTCTTGAGTGCACAATTGCTGAATCCCATTCGCGATGAGAATATTTGCTCCCGCCAATGGTCACGTGAGCATGGTCCTACATTTAATTTTCAGTTTAGAAGTTGTAATTTTCATATATTTCTCTCATTTTCTATTTGAAGGTGTATATATTTGTTTGCGCACTTCTTGAGTGCACAATTGCTGAAGCCCATTCGAGATGAGAATATTTGCTCCCGCCAATGGTCACGTGAGCATGGTCCTACATTTAATTTTCAGATTAGAAGTTGTAATTTTCATATATTTCTCTCATATTCTATTTGAAGGTGTATTTATGTGTTTGCGCACTTCTTGAGTGCACAATTGCTGAATCCCATTCGCGATGAGAATATTTGCTCCCGCCAATGGTCACGTGAGCATGGTCCTACATTTAATTTTCAGTTTAGAAGTTGTAATTTTCATATATTTCTCTCATTTTCTATTTGAGGTGTATATATGTGTTTGCGCACTTCTTGAGTGCACAATTGCTGAAGCCCATTCGCGATGAGAATATTTGCTCCCGCCAATGGTCACGTGAGCATGGTCCTACATTTAATTTTCAGTTTAGAAGTTGTAATTTTCATATATTTCTCTCATATTCTATTTGAAGGTGTATTTATGTGTTTGCGCACTTCTTGAGTGCACAATTGCTGAATCCCATTCGCGATGAGAATATTTGCTCCCGCCAATGGTCACGTGAGCATGGTCCTACATTTAATTTTCAGTTTAGAAGTTGTAATTTTCATATATTTCTCTCATTTTCTATTTGAAGGTGTATATATGTGTTTGCGCACTTCTTGAGTGCACAATTGCTGAAGCCCATTCGCGATGAGAATATTTGCTCCCGCCAATGGTCACGTGAGCATGGTCCTACATTTAATTTTCAGTTTAGAAGTTGTAATTTTCATATATTTCTCTCATATTCTATTTGAAGGTGTATATATGTGTTTGCGCACTTCTTGAGTGCACAATTGCTGAATCCCATTCGCGATGAGAATATTTGCTCCCGCCAATGGTCACGTGAGCATGGTCCTACATTTAATTTTCAGTTTAGAAGTTGTAATTTTCATATATTTCTCTCATTTTCTATTTGAAGGTGTATATATTTGTTTGCGCACTTCTTGAGTGCACAATTGCTGAAGCCCATTCGCGATGAGAATATTTGCTCCCGCCAATGGTCACGTGAGCATGGTCCTACATTTAATTTTCAGTTTAGAAGTTGTAATTTTCATATATTTCTCTCATTTTCTATTTGAAGGTGTATATATTTGTTTGCGCACTTCTTGAGTGCACAATTGCTGAATCCCATTCGCGATGAGAATATTTGCTCCCGCCAATGGTCACGTGAGCATGGTCCTACATTTAATTTTCAGTTTAGAAGTTGTAATTTTCATATATTTCTCTCATATTCTATTTGAAGGTGTATTTATGTGTTTGCGCACTTCTTGAGTGCACAATTGCTGAATCCCATTCGCGATGAGAATATTTGCTCCCGCCAATGGTCACGTGAGCATGGTCCTACATTTAATTTTCAGTTTAGAAGTTGTAATTTTCATATATTTCTCTCATTTTCTATTTGAAGGTGTATATATTTGTTTGCGCACTTCTTGAGTGCACAATTGCTGAAGCCCATTCGCGATGAGAATATTTGCTCCCGCCAATGGTCACGTGAGCATGGTCCTACATTTAATTTTCAGTTTAGAAGTTGTAATTTTCATATATTTCTCTCATATTCTATTTGAAGGTGTATATATGTGTTTGCGCACTTCTTGAGTGCACAAGTGCTGAAGCCCATTCGCGATGAGAATATTTGCTCCCGCCAATGGTCACGTGAGCATGGTCCTACATTTAATTTTCAGTTTAGAAGTTGTAATTTTCATATATTTCTCTCATATTCTATTTGAAGGTGTATATATGTGTTTGCGCACTTCTTGAGTGCACAAGTGCTGAAGCCCATTTGCGATGAGAATATTTGCTCCCGCCAATGGTCACGTGAACGCTCGATTGCACAGAGGGCGTGTCACAGTCGCGGTTTGCTAAAAGGATACGAGGCGAGTCCTGCAAACGGCGACCCGTGTGTGAAGCGTTGACAGTTATTGGCAGAAAAATTCTAGGTCGAGAGTCATTAAGTTCACAATAGTATGAAGGACGAACCATAACATCGATGCGAATCAATTGTAGAGACACTAACTGAAAATGCCACACCTCAATTTTTCTTTGTAAAAGTATGTTAAACGCTCTATTTAATCCGAAACAGTGAACATTAAACAGAATTGTATGCTATAGTGTACTACAATGAACAGATATTTGTAAAATAAAACATCTCAATTACATTTTTAGAAACATATTTATGTAACTTTGTGTTCACAGTGAGTAGTGATTATACTTATAGAGAATTTGTACACCTCTCAATTCGTCTGGGAGAGTAACTATTGAACAACATGAAAAAATATTTTTGAGGTTGTAAGTTTTTCGCTTCGGACACGTGTAATATATTTCTTTCTTTTACCTTTGCTATAGATATTTATTTTGGGCGATGTAATCGGGCGGATTAAGCTAGATGTGAAAGTTCAACTATTCGGTAAAATTACTTACCGTGACTCGTGAAATACGCTCAAGTTTGTGACCTCTTTTTGTGCCCCATACAGCAAATGAATTATCTCATCACTGTACAAAACGTGTGTCATGCATGCTTAATATTTATAGAAGTATTCACAAAGTGAACGCCTTTTAAAAATACAAGCTAGTAATGCAACAACAAAATTGAGTAGCATTTGTAAAGACTTGGTAATGTCTATATAGTTGTTGCAAAGCGCTTAAAATAAATTTATCTTTCTCATCCCTAGCAAGCACTTTTATTTGAAGAGAGAGTGGCATGTAGAAGTTTTTCATGTGGGATTTTTCGATTTTTAAAAAAGTTCCAAACTTTTGCTGCACATACTAGAAATGGTTCGTTTATAAAAGCGTAACATATTTACTGTCTAGTCCCTATAAATGCAAATAATTATGTCTAATTGGTAAATCATGATCTTGGAATATAATAATTGGGAAAAATGAAGTGAAACATTGAGTAAGTAGTTTATTAAATTTAAAGATTAATTTACATACAGCAAACGTTTTCAATGATAGACAATTTAAAACTAATGCTTTCTTATTAAAATGCTGAATCATCTCAAATAAATAGTCAACTTTTGTATTTTATTTAAATATTATTATACGATACTGAATGAAAATAATTCTTTTATGAATAATAAATCGAATAATAAATGAAATGAATCGAATTTTATGAATAATATATCAACTAGGTTTTGTTCGTTGATATATGTATGAACATTATTATTATTATTATTATTATTATTATTATTATTATTATTATTATTATTATTATTATTATTATTATCAGCAATTGAAAAGAAACAAGAATCTATTCGTAAAATCCACTTTCTCTTTGTCGTTCATAGACGTGTAAGACTTTTTTATCATCACGACATCTACCAATTTCATCAACGCCCTGACAGCCCTTTTTTCTGCAAAATCTGCTTGCTGCGCGCATCCACGTGTGTCTGATCGATGCTTGTCGTCTCGTTTCGTCGCTAACTCTCCAGAAAAAAGAGCACAAGGCAACGAACGACACGGCGCCATTAGCGATGCCTGAAGGCAAGACGGAATTTCAAGCGTTAGTGACAAGGAATAACAAGGTAGGAAGTGGAGGAAGGAGGAAGGAAGGAAGGAACGGGGAGGAAGGGAACGGGGAGGAAGGAACGGAGAGGAAGGAACGGAGAGGAAGGAACGGAGAGGAAGGAACGGAGAGGAAGGAACGGAGAGGAAGGAACGGAGAGGAAGGAACGGAGAGGAAGGAACGGAGAGGAAGGAACGGAGAGGAAGGAACGGAGAGGAAGGAACGGGGAGGAAGGAACGGGGAGGAAGGAACGGGGAAGAAGGAACGGGGAGGAAGGAGCGGGGAGGAAGGAGCGGGGAGGAAGGGAACGGGGAGGTTGTGTACGACCCGGAAATATAAACCCGCCGCGTCTATTTTCGAGCAAGGAACAACAGGGCACAGTTCTTAGCGACCGCTGCCCAACAAAGCAGAACGCCCGACATGTGGCTAATTGACCTCCACTGCCAATACAACCGAAGCCGGTGGTGGAGCAGGGGGCCAGTGCAGGTAGTCAACGAATAAGTCAGAATGGTTGTCAAAGCGTAGTGAAACAAGTGGGTAAGAATGGTTTTGGCAACGTTGCGGGTTCTTTCTCTTCGGCATTCAAAAGACACTGATATAGATATCTCTGGCGACAACCCAGCTTCTACTACTGCGTATTTCCTCTTTGACCACGGACCAATGACCCCGCAGTATCAAGAACACGGCCCCCGTCTTCATTCCTCCGAGTGCGGGTTTGTCCACGAGTCCAAGGTCTCCGACCACCCAGACTCTACCTAGGCCCCGACCTCTGCATGTTATATTGTGTTTTGAATAAGTTTGTTTTGTGCAATGTGCCTAATTCCTTTAACAAAATACAAAACAGGAACAGGCTAGAAGAAATGAGGGGAGAGAAGGCAACTGGAAAGAATGGAATAGGATGGGAGAGAGAAAATGGATGGGAGAAACTGAAACGGATAATAGCTCTAGAGACAGCACATCATAGAATAAAAAAGGGGCCATGGAGAAAGGAGAATATGGACTAAGAGTGAAGTCTCAAGGTCTATGTTGGACGGAGCATCTTTCAGAAAAGAGGCAAGGAGACGGGAATGAAGCGGTGCATGGCGGGGAGCAAAGGACCGTGGAGAAGATAATGAATTATTTTAATGTGAGGCGGTTGGAAGGAGGCGCCAATTCGGAAAAGGTAGAAGTCAAATGTAGGTAATGTTTAGGTTCTTAAAAATAAATTACCGAGCATGAGTGAATGGCAAGAAAGAATGTGAAAAAAGATGAGATGGAGTAAGTGTGTAGAAGGGAGTGTGTGTTGGTCGGTGGTGACAAACAAGTGGACAGGTGTGTAAAAATGGAAATGAGCTTAGGACGTTCATTGAGGCAGACGAATGTACAACAAATGCGAAGGGGGTTAGTTGGCTGAGGGTGAGTGTAACAGAACGGAAAAGTACTGGTAAATACGAGAATGGAAAAGCTACTGTAGATGAATATGGATTTGGAAGGGGAAGGGAATGTATAAAGTATCGAAATGATGGACAGGATAAAAATTGTAAACATAAATAGCAGAACAGGTCTAAAATACAATCGCAAGAAATATTATTTCTACTTTCTACCCTTTTTTAAATTAATATGTTTTAATAATGTCAGCTTATTGATGTTATTTTTTGTGTATTGCATAATATTGAAAACTTTTATCGATCTTTTAATTAGTTTTAAAATATTATTCACTCCATTTTCAAATCTGAATTATAATTAATTCTCAGAAGACTTCTTAATTTAATTTCACAATGAATCCCTTTGTGAAGTCGTCAGAATTAGACATGTGTTCGCTATACTTCTTTACCAAATATGGTTATATAGACTTTTCCACTCATTTAATTCTTTTCTTAAAGAAATTTCATGTATAATTGAATAAAATTTGTACACATAAACACCGATATATTTTATACAGTATATACCGGAAACCAGCATTAGTTCATTATATTGAAATTACAATACTACTTTTGAAAAGAAAAAAGAAAAATTGCATCGTTTCACCGAAGGGCGCGGATAATGAAGGGCTAAAGTGTGGTGATACAGGAAATGCAAGTCACCATCCATTATACTCCGAATTAAACATAGCTGCACTTCAAGGTCACGAGCTACAAACAGAAGAGAAGGGGAAGAGGAGGGAACCAGTCAACCAATCGGGAGCTTATTTGCAATTAAATTTTTGGTATTGGAGCTCCCGATTGAAAAGCAATGTCCCCCCTCTCCTTTCAGCTCGTGACCTTGAAGTGCAGCTAGGTTTAAATCGGAGTATAGTCAGCCGTTTTTTATTTTATTTTATTATTTTTATTTTATTTTTACAGATCATATATAGTTCAGTACATATAACACTTCACATATGTATTGATGGCTTACATTCTAAATTACCTAAAATTAAACTAAAAACTAATTCGGATGAGGAAATCTCTTCCAGACACCTCTAAAAACAATCTATTTCGGCAAATTTGGTTAGGAATGCCTGGTATGGATATCTATTTTTTAATCGGGTTCTATGAGGAGTTTTCCGGAGTCTGAAGTTGTCTAGGTGTGGAATTTGAGGTATGGAGTGATAGAACTGGATTGAGAGATACGTCATATGATGTTGTATGGAGTCAATCTGAAATTCTTTGTGAAGCTGTGAGTTTGAAACAAACCAAGGAGCATTTGTGATAGTTCTAAGAAACTGGTTTTGGACTATTTGGAGCTTGTTGAGGTTTGTTCTTGCAGCGGAGATCCAAACTGGACAGGCGTAAAGGAGGAGTGGTCTAATGATACTTTTATAGATGGATATGGCGGTATGGAGTGGGAGGTGTGAAGATCGATTAATGATGTGTTTTAGTTGGTGTATCTTATTTTTTGCTTGCCGTATTTTACTATTGATGTGTTGGTTCCAGTTCAGTTTAGTATCCATGTTTCGACCGAGATATTTGACGGTACTATTTGGAGGGAGCCAGTTAATGGGTTCATTATTAATTGAGAGCGGTAGTCTGCCGTTAGTCAGGCAAGATGCGGAGCAGCGAAGGCGCGGTGCAGAGTCCTAAAGCTGCGGTGTCACAACGGGCAACACGGTCGGGAGAAACGTGGTGCCGCACAGGATGGGGTGCGAGGGGGTGAAGCGGAGCGCAGGGTAGTGAAGGGCGGGGTTGGATGCAGGGCACCTCCATTGTCTGGCGACAGCTCCATCACGAGGCGATAAATTCCGTGACGCATTTCACGCGGCTGCCTGCTCCAGCGCGCTAGACGACGACGGGAGAGCATGTGTGTGGGTGTGTATGTGTGTGGGTGGGTGTGTAAATGTGTTGGTATGTGTATGGAGCGAATATTTTGGCGGTCTTATACGGCAGAAGAAGGACTGGGAGGGTTACGAGCAAACTTGTTATGCAACATTGTGGAAAATAATACTTATAAAATGTAGTGAGGTAAAGATAAGCTAGTGTGAGGGATTCAATGCGAGACTGAGAGAAAGATTTTAGAAATACTATCTTAGAAAAGTTTGGTTAAATATATTTTGCATTATTAGTTGATCTAAGCCATATAGGAAAGATGTTAGCTGCATACCCTGCGATCATATTCTAGCTTTATTCGGATCGCCATGGGGAACAGCAAAAGATTCCGAAATAAAAAAAATATTTAATGCGTTCGTAACCGGCTGGTTGGTTGTTGGGTGTTAATGATTCCGAGCGCGTCAGCCACTGAGGTCATTAGTCCCATAAGTCTAGCGCATGTTTTTTTCCCTCGGGAGATGGCGGTGATTTTCATCCCCTGGATAGTGAGATCCGGTGCCGACCTACCGTCGCGGCTAGCGGAGTTTTCCTCAAAAAGATATATCCCACTAGTGCAGTAGAGCACTGCTCCAGCCTGGACAAGCTCTAAGTCTCCCGGAATGTGTGGTAGTGTAGTGCATGTTAGTGTAAGTGCCTATGTAGGAGGTGATGATAGGACAAGGAAGAGGAAGGAAAGATGGCGCGCGGTCCGTGGTTCGTTTGTAAGGGTATTGCTCCGGTATTCGCCTGGTGTTGATCAGAGAAACCACGGAAAACTACCTATCAGACCAGCCGCCGTCTACATTTCTTCTTCAAAAAACGACTGAATTCGACGTAACTGACAAGATAGTGTCGAAAATTTTGCATTTGTCGGAACTTGAACCTGGAACCTCCCGGTAAGAGGCACTGAATTTAACCGGCAAATTCTTTGAATAGTAAATTGCATTTTTCAGATTTTAAGCATTATATCTAGACGCAATGATTCATCGATAGTCAATAGCAATAACAAATCAATACATTGCCTAAATATTGAAGGAGGAGATGGTTATTTGTGGTATTACATAGTGAAACATGTGGTCCCCAGACTTCTAGCCTGGGTCTCTTCGCGCAGGCTTAGAATTGGACGGGCGGCTGCGCACGCGAAGGAGCTGCCGGCGGAGTACCTCTTTTTATTTATTTATTTATTTATTTATTTATTTATTTATTTATTTATTTATTTATTTATTTATTTATTTATTTATTTATTTATTTATTTATTTATTTATTTATTTATTTATTTATTTATTTATTTATTTATTTATTTGTTTGTTTATTTATTTATTTATTTATTTATTTATTTATTTATTTATTTATTTATTTATTTATTTATTTATTTATTTATTTATTTACGTCAAAAACAGTTAAAACCTGTATATGATACGTTATGGGGAGAAGTAAATTCTGTGCACGTTTTCAAAATTCTGTGATCCCTACACTAAGCCATATACTACTTGAATTTTGAATACAGGAAAAGACAAAAAAACCCCGCTCCAATGTAATGAAATCCATTTTCAAGAATAAATCAACAACAAATTTTGGGCTCTTATCCTTCATGTCCTTCATATCCAACTATATACTCAGCGAGGAAGAAGCATGTCACCCTTTGTAACGTAATAGTGAGGTATATAGAGGAGTAACGTAGCGTAATAGAGGAGTAGGCGATATTAGCAGCCAGAGGGGTTTTGGCGAGGGTAGTGAGCAGGTTATTGCGGAGAGAATATAGCGATAACAAACGACCGGGAGTGGTGGGAGAGTCCTGGTTAGGGGGAAACCCCACTAGCCGACGGTAGGTTGGCGCCGGATATCGCCATCCAGCTCAGTGTATCAACTGATGTCACTGCAGCATCTCTGACCGGGAGGTTCTAGGTTTGAGTCCTGACGGCCGCAGGATTTTCGACACTAGCTTTTCAGGTAGGTCGAATTTAGTCGCTGTCTGGAGGAGAATTCTAGCGGCCGGCTGCTCTGATCGGTAGTTTTCCGTGATTTCTCCGATCAACACCAGGCGAATGCCGGAGCAGTACCCTACCAAACGGGCCACGGACCGCGCGCGATCTGTCCTTCCTCATCCTTGTCCTATCCTCTCCCATTACACAAACACACACTTACATGCACAACAATACCACATATTCCTGGGGACCGGTCGGGAGCTTAGAGGTTGTTCCGGCTGGGGCGGTGCCCCGCTGGTGGGAGAGTCCTGGTTAGGGGGAAACCCCACTAGCCGACGGTAGGTTGGCGCCGGATCTCGCCATCCAGTGGGGGAAGATCACCGCCATCACCCGAGAAAAATCACGCACTACACTAACGGGACTAATGACCAAGGCAGTTGACGCGCCCGGAAACACAAAAAATCAATCAATCGATAACGAACGGCGCGAATGGCAGAATATCTTAGTGATCTTCAACATTAAGCCACGATCCTACGACAGATCCTATCGAAAGAATAGGTTACAATATAAATAGTCCTATACTTGCAGAGATGAAGAGCGACGAATAAAAGCGAATTCAAAATGCACTACATTTCAAACTTCGGAGAAAGGCTTGATTTGAAGTGCGAGAAGCATTGATATCTATTATTAAAGTCTTCAAAACGAATGTTCTCTTCGTTCCACGCAATCACGGAGTCATGAATTATCAACCAAATTAAAATTTTATTTCAAAACTCCCCGGAAATGCCTCTTCGTGGGAATCAAGGACAGCTCCAGAAAACATTCATGAAAGGATTATTTTATAAAATTAAAGAAAATACGCAGTAAATTTTAATGGCCGAAAGTTTCCAACACCAAAAGCCATATAGGTTCCAGTAAATTACAAGAGGTTGGTTCCATATCTTTCAGGTCTTTTTTGTTTTTCACAAATCTATTAATAGTATAATCTGCTCTTGTTTCTGGGCTTTTTGAGCTCTCGTTTCTTTTGATGAGACCGAAGTTAGGGAATAGCTTAATTTGCCGGCTGAACTATTATTAAATCAAAAATTAACTAGTTTTACGATGTAAATGTTTCTATTAGACGGAAGCAAAACATTATTGTTATCAGATATAAACATCGCTCGTTATCATTTATTCATAATTCAACTAATGTTGGTAAAGACGTCGGAGAGGAGCTCAAGAAAACATCTGCGTCTAATACCTGGTACGTACGCGAATGGAACTAAACGCTTCAGATCTCTACAATTTTCAAAGGGCTGCAGTTCCCTCAATGGGAGCAGGGATGGCGTGAGGCGCGATTTTCAGGGGATCGCCGAGCGTGTGTCCTCGCAGCCATTGGCGCGTCGCGAGGCGAGGCGATGCGTGGAGTGCGGGTTGGCGGCCTTGCGCCCGGCTGGAGGTCGCCCGCCGCGTTTCGCGAAATGTGTTCGCGGATTCAAGCCCTTTGGCCCGCCTCCGAAGCGGCTGCGGGTGGTGGGAGGGGCAGCGGGCTGGAAGAGAGTAAGGGAAGGGAGGGGTGGAATGAATTGGTGTGAGACGGGGGTGGCGAGGGGAAGAGAGAAGGAAGTTGTAGGGGGATCAGAAGGCTGGTGAGGCATGGTGGGGCGGAGAGAAATGGTGGTAAAATGACGGAAGCTGGAGGGAGAAGCAGGAGAAGATGGTGGGCGAAGAGACGAAGGGGAGAAGAAGAGAAGGAAAGGAGCGGAATGTGGAGGGGAGGAAGAAAGGGGGGAAAGGGGGTGATGAGGTGGGAGAGGAGCGGAGCGAGGAGGGGAGTAGGAGCTGAAAGATGAAGAGCTGGGTGAGGAGGGGTTAAGCGGGGGGAGGATGGAAGTGCGGGGAGAGAAGGAACGGATGGGGGCGCGGAGGGGAGGAGAGAGAGAGATGGGGATTATGTGGGAGAGGAGGGAAACACGAGTGGGGCGAGGAGAGGAAAAGGATTTGGGAGATGAAGGAAGAAGGGGCTAGTAAAGGAAGGGTGGAGGAGCGGGAAGAGAAGGAAAGGATCGGGGCGCGGACCGGAGGAGAGGTGGGGAGAGATAGGGATATGAGGTGGGAGAGGAGATCACGAGCGGGACGAGGAGGGGAGAAAGAGCCGGTGGATGAGGGTAGGAGGAGGGGTGTGGAGGGTGGACGAGCTGGGAGAGAAGGAAAGGAGGAGCGGGGCGCGATGGGGAAGTGCGAAGCAGGCGAACCGGGATGTGCGAAGCGAGACGCGGCGGCGGGTGTCTCAGACAGTTTCGAGGACAGTTTTGTTCTGCCGCCGCCGCCGCCGTCGCCTCATTTTTATTGCCGAGCAATTCCGCAGAACCGTGAAACGTGTTCGGGAAATAGACGTTACGGGGAATAAGACAAGCGGAGGAGGATGCGACTGCCAGATGTAGCATGCCGCACACGGCGACCGCGGTAAAACGGCGGCGAAGGAGATCTTGGCGCGCGGACTGATCTGCCCCTGTGCGGCCGGCTTTGGGCTTCCCAAGCGCCGCTCGGGGGCACGAGACGAAACAAAAGAGGCTTCAATATTCACATCGTGATCGTATTGTGAATATATTGTGATTTATGAATGCTGTAATGGGGATAAGAACTAATGAATATCATCGTTTCCTCCTAGGAGTTTTGGAATACCGGTCTTTGACTGAACTCTGCCTTGTTCCTATGTGTCTCCCGTGAATATGAATGTATGCTATTTGGCTCTACGGATCTATGTACTCTTTTCTAGGAAACGTGCCATATTAATCACCTATTGAAATTAGAAAATATTCAGGTAATTTAACCCCAAAACCTCATTATGCTATTCCATGCATAATATTTGAATACGAAGTGCACGAGCACCGGCCAACATTCCTGTATTGCGTCCCAATTATACATTTATTTCAGTTGTTACATGCATTACGTATGTTATTGTTCCATTTTAAAATAGTGTAATGTGATTAATCTTATGTCTAAAAGGCGAAGACATATCCCTTTTTTTTACATTTTAATTGCTTTTTCTCAAAAATAAGACATTGGTTATGTTCAGTTTTTCAAAGTTTTTCTGTCGTCAAAACCTCTGTTTTTTGTCTCTTATTAAAAAAGTATATTTAATACTGCTATATTATTAACGACATGTTTATCATGTAAATGTAGATACGTTAGTTTCCCGTTTTCCAATGTGTTATTCCGTCAACAGGACTATTAGATTAGCAATATAGATTCCCAAATTGTTACATTTACACGTAACAAGTAATTGTTTTAGGAATTATTAAAGATGTGAAGAGCTTAATAATCATGCCTAACAGAAAATCTTAAGAATATTTACCCCAGATTTCTCCGTTGGCAATAAAACAATAAGTGATTAACTTTAAGAAGTGAAAACTAATTCAAAATATTTGTTTGGTACTACTAGTGAAAAATAATTTTTTTTAAAACAAGTGTTTTCAATTCGTAAAATATATCACTTTATTTTTATGAAATTTCGGTAAGAGATTAAAATAATTTTAAATTCACAATTGTTGTGATAGATCCAGCTTAGAATATTTACGCCTTCAACGAGTCTCATTAAAAGCACATGTGATTCACTTCATTACCACTTGGTACTGCTGTATTTATTTTGTGATTATCTTAATCCATGTACTTTAGTACTACTACATGTTGAAACCTGATAAGATCATAGGAGGATTTGTTCTATGTTCATTACATAAAAGCTTTGTGACCCAATATAACGTCATTTGGTGTTCGAAACTTCATTGTTTTACTTTGTAATTAGTAAATACATTACTAATCTATCACGAAATTTCTTATATCTAAATGGCAGTTTATGTTTATTAATATCTGATATTTGAGAAAAAAATCTTTATCGTTATCTGTAATACTTATTACATTGTCTCTTTGTAAGCGGCGATCATCGCACTTCAAGAGATCCACGTAGTATAGAACGTTACTGTACAACGCGTTGCCAGATGAAATAATTAAATCTTTTCGGCTGCATTTCTTTCTATCCAATTAGAGACTATACGATCGTCAGAAAGGAAAATCGTAATTAAACAACGACATGTAATAAATTAGTTTATATTTGTATTGTATAATTTTAAAAGTATTTGTTGCGACTTCGAAACGGAGGCCAAGATTTCGGTCGTCGCTCTGCAATCTTCTTAACAGTGAATGCTGAAATGTATGGACAACAGTGGCTAGGACACGACGTTTTCATGATAGTTCACGTAAAATGGTACAACTTTCTGTCAGGTTGTATAACTATAGGTCAAGCGCGTTTAAGAGGCAGACATAGTCTTGATTGGCTCCTATACTACTAAAATGCAATGCGTCTATTCTCCTATAATATGAATATCATTCAATCTATTAACCTACTCCTAGAAGCCAATTGAGAGCTCAAATGTGACTCAGTAATAATAATGTTGTAAATCGTAAAGTTCGCTTAATACGAAACCGAAAGAAGAATTTTTTTCGGGGAAGGAGAAATAATGTCTGTTTCACTAAAAACTGCAAACATTGTTGCATATATTTTTGAAAATTTCAAGAAAACATTAGATGCAATATAGTATGTTATTGATAGTACAGTAGTACGTTGATGTGAAGAAGTCGGTTACATTTTTTGACGAATGGAAAAATAAACCTATTCCTAGAAGCCAAAGTG
This sequence comes from Teleogryllus occipitalis, assembly GCA_011170035.1. NCBI lineage: Eukaryota > Metazoa > Arthropoda > Insecta > Orthoptera > Gryllidae > Teleogryllus > Teleogryllus occipitalis. The sequence goes on along the minus strand of BLKR01015122.1, from coordinate 73,251 downwards.
CGCCGACTCAAAAACATGAATTCGCATCGCTTCGACCAGTTTGTCCCGAGTTATTGTTTTATATACCTCTAACCGCAGCAAGAACTTTATTTCGAGATGTTACGTTTAGAGATAAACTACTCAAAACGACCAATTTAGAAATTAGATACAATAATAAAACAATTCTTTAAACCGAAAAGGTAGGTCATCCGAAAAAAAAAGAGTATCCACTATTTCAGACAAATAGGGTCCTATTGTATTGTCTCTTGAGCATGCCAGACCTTTCGTTTTACATCCTGGGACAGAGAGGTAACATAATATTCCACGGACAACTGATTCGCAAGCCTTCGGGTTCACTTCCCCACAGGACTCACCCAGACTTAGGTTGGTATTTATGAAGCTCTGCCAGCAGAGCTCTTAGGGGTCTGCCATCTGGGGGCTTACTGGGAGGTCAAGGGGTGACTGCAATTGGCTGAGGGCCGTTCATAAATCGCAAAACCGAGCACTGGCAGCCTGCTAGGCCTGGCAGGCCCCTGGCAGAGGTTTATAAATACGGCCCGTAGCCTCGCGCGCAAATCTGCGGGCTTGGTGGGAGGTCAAGAGGCGTCTGCAATTGGCTGAGGGCCGTTCATAAATCGCAAAACCGAGCACTGGCAGCCTGCTAGGCCTGGCAGGCCCCTGGCAGAGGTTTATAAATACGGCCCGTAGCCTCGCGCGCAAATCTGCGGGCTTGGTGGGAGGTCAAGAGGCGTCTGCAATTGGCTGAGGGCCGTTCATAAATCGCAAAACCGAGCACTGGCAGCCTGCTAGGCCTGGCAGGCCCCTGGCAGAGGTTTATAAATACGGCCCGTAGCCTCGCGCGCAAATCTGCGGGCTTGGTGGGAGGTCAAGAGGCGTCTGCAATTGGCTGAGGGCCGTTCATAAATCGCAAAACCGAGCACTGGCAGCCTGCTAGGCCTGGCAGGCCCCTGGCAGAGGTTTATAAATACGGCCCGTAGCCTCGCGCGCAAATCTGCGGGCTTGCTGGGAGGTCAAGAGGCGACTGCAATTGGCTGAGGGCCGTTCATAAATCGCAAAACTGAACACTGGCAGCCTGCTAGGCCTGGCAGAGGTTTATAAATACGGCCCGTAGTCTGGCGCGCAAATCCGTCGCAGCGAGGGGCGAGTGGCGAGTGGCGAGTGGCGCGGCGTGTCATGCGGCGGCGGGTGGTAATGCCTTCTGGAGCTGCGCTCCCCGCGCGCGCGGCGCCGTGGACGCAGCATTAAATATTTGTGCCACCGGCGGCGCGCGGATCGATCACGCGGCCCCGCGCGCCCCTGCGCGCCGCCCCGAGATCACGTAGAGGTAGAGGGCGGCCGTGGCACGCCCACGCACTTGAGCCCGCACGCCAACGCCCGGGCGCAGGCCCGCCGGCCATTCAGGAGGTTGTGGCAGGTGGTGGGTTTTGGGGTTAAGATAAGTTTCGAAGGTCACGTGTATAAAACCTTTGTGAAAACCCTCTCCAAGAGCGTATGTTCAGGTAACGATTCTTAGAGGACTCTCCAAAATACTGTACCATTGTAACGTAACTGTAACATGAATAGAGTCGAAAACTCAAATTTACTTTAAGAACAATGAAAACAAGTTGTAGACAACAGTGGATAAGAGAAGTACTCTTATTCCCCTCTGCGTCTATGTGCGCGGTCCCGCCTCCACTGTCGCGGAGTGACCACGGAAGAGGGGAGAGAGCACAGCCTGCCAACGCACTTGAGCCCGCATGCCAACCGGTGGGCAATTCAGCAGTTGTGGGTTTTTGTGTTAAGATAAGTTCGGAAGGTCACGCGTACAAAACCATTGTGAAGGGCCTCGCCAAAAACGCATGTCCAGCTAAAAATTCTTTGTAAACTGTCTGAAATACTGTACTGTTATAACGTTACTATACCGTGAATAGGGATGAAAAGCCCAGCTTCCTTTAATAGCAATGAAAACAAATGAGTTGTAGACAACAGTGGACAGAAGTAGTACTCCTATTCCCCTCTTCGTCCATGTGCGCGGCCCCGACTCCGCCGCCGCGGCGTGACCACGGTAGAAAGCGGCCGCAGCATGCCTACGCACTTAGACCCGCACGCCAACCGGTGGGCAATTCAGAAGTTGTGGGTTTTTGGGTTAAGATAAGTTCGGAAGGTCATGCGTACAAATCCATTGTGACACGCCTTGTCAAAAACGCATGTGCAGGTAATGATTCTTTGTAAACTTTCCAAAGTACTGTACTATTATAGCGTAACTATATCATGAATAAGGTCGGAAAGCCAATTTTCCTTTAAGAAGAATGAAAACAAAATGAGTTGTAGACAACAATGGTGTACGAAGACTACTCCTATTCCCTTCTGCATCCACATGGGTGGTTCCACCTTCGCCGACGCGATGTGACTACGGTAGAGGTGGTCCGCAGCATGCCAACGCTTTTGAGCCCGCATGCCAACCGGTGGCCCATTCAGGAGGTTCTGTCAGGTTTTAGATTAAGAAAGTTACGAAGCTTACGTGTAGAAAACATTTGTGAAAGCCTACACCAAACATTCACGTGCAGGTAACGATTCTCAGTGAAATTTAGGAAATACTGTTCTGTCGTTACGTAACTATACCATGAATAGGGACGAAAAGCCGATCTTAACGGCTGGCGTCCGTTATGGATTTTAATGACCGTCGTCGTTTAAGAATACTGGAAACAAATGAGTCGTGGATGAAGATGGAATACATTTCGTAAAAAAATATTTAACGACACGCGCCCGTTATTTCTTCATCGGTCTAATGATGTTTGTTCTGTAACTTAAACTACTTAAACACTTATCTTGAACTAATTAGTAGAATTTCGTATGCCTTTGCATCTCTTGTTTCCCATGAGCTTGTATTGGAATATTTCGGGGATTCCTTTCGTTACGTTTGGTGTTTTTGGAACACTATTGATGTCGTTGTCGCCGCCGCAGGAATTACGTGGAAGGCAACAAAGCCGCACACCCACGCACGTTTGACTACCCCTAGGACGTTAAAGGGTTTTTGTTAGGTGTTTGTTTTTCTAAGATAAGCTGGGAAGGACATATCCATAATTTTTTGCGAAACCTTTCATCAAAACACATGTGTAGGAAAAATACTTTAAAAACTTAACATAAAAATCATACAAAACATATTCAGCAGAATAGCTGAACCTAAAAGTCCCTTTTTATAGATAAGCCCGTATGTAAGATTTTCTTGATTATTTTATTACATATTTTTGGTGTCTTCTGTACTCCAATGGTCCCATTGACAATATTTGATCACGCGCTCTAACGTGCGGTCGCCGGCCGGTAAACCACTGGGTTTTGACTGAGATAAGTTACGTAGGTCACGTGTAAGAAACCTTATCCCCATCCAGATAACAATAAATAAACATATCAATGTCAATAGAATATTCAAACGATACTTCAAAACTTTTCTTAACCTAGAATGTTTTGGAAACTTGAAATCATCGGAAATTTATGAATAAAGCGGGGAGGTGTCTTTTGGATACATCTGTTTTAAATCCAAATATGACTACCGTTTTTGGTCAAATTGAGTGTTAAACAGTGTGAGCACGTGTTACAGTTCTCTCGTACTATTTGGAGTACAACTGAGGTCGATTCTAACCTCACTGCTAATCTGAGAACTTTATTGCTGTTGTATACCACCATCAGCCCATCACTGTTGTGTGCAAATTAATAGCGGTGTAATTATCTTACAGCTCCTGCTATCACGTTCGGGCAAGAGCAATTGTTTCAAGATATTTACTGCGGACTATCGTTACCTGCCTTGTCAGAGGTGCTGCTGTAAACGCTAGTAATAATATTCATATTCCGCGTTGTATAACTGTCACTGTTAATCAAAATATCTTGTATTAATTTCATGGTTAATGCTTAATACTTCTCTTTTGAATGCATTGTATATGGGTAAAGAAGTAAAATTAATAAGGTAGTACTCTGTTGTGTACTAGATCTTTTGAATGTCATTCATACGTTTTTAAATCAAGCGGGCCTAGAAAATCCATATTAAAAGCCTATTATTTCAAATACGAATAATATATTCTTAAAAAATCATTACAGCATTTTCTGTTGTAGAACAGTTTTTACATCATTAGGGTAGAGATTACAATAATTCCATAAAACCACAATACCTGAAGAATTTTATTTTAGAATGTTACTCCTTATTATACATCTTTTCCTATTTAAAACAGTTAATTGTATCGTTTTTCTATTTTCTTTTGTATCGAGTGTTGTACTCAACTTCTGAGTCATTGAAACCAAACTTTAAAAGGTGTTTTGTCCACTTTTCTTTGCTATATTGTACAAATGCTGACATAAACTCTTGATTTGCTTCTGGAAGTAGCTTTTAGAGACGTTCGAATATCCCATTGTATCACCCTTTCCCAAATTACTTGATACTTCACAGAACATTTATCATAAGTAATACCACGTGTGCTTTGGAAATTGTCGATAAATCTTCGACTGGCGAAGCGAGAACAGGATTTATCTGAGAACTCCCAAAGCACGAGTGGTATTTAATAGGACTCTTCCATGAATGAAATTACGTCCAACAGAGTCCCAAAATGCTCCAAATATTGAAAATAACTAAAAGCATTTTAAAATCAAAGATGTTATGTTACAGCACACACGCGGTTCATTGCTCATCAATACAGCGATCGATACATACCGCCTCCTAAGCTAGAGGAGTCGTAGCTTATTAGGGAGGGCCTTTAGGGATAGCCATTAGAGAGGGGTGGTAAGAAAAATCGGATAAAAATAGCGATAAACGTTTGAACATTCACCGCCATAATTGGGGCATTTTATATATACAGTTAATGATTTAACGAATAATCACATTAAATAACTTCTCTCTTACCAATATTGTCTATAAAGTGTTGTAAAAAATTAGTATGTGATACATTTTGTCCAGCCACCAGTTTGTACTACATATACTACATGTATTTTACGAATAGAGTTGAAAATTAGTTTTCATAGTAATATCTTGTTAGCAAAATGCTACTAAATATAGAAATGAACACCATCTCTAAATGGCTGGAGTATCTGATGGGAATTTACCGACGTTGTCCATTAAGAAAAATCAAAACAAATGAATTTGAAAAAAAGAAGGCGTATGAATGTTGCCATTCAAGGCCCTACTAGTTAATAGCATTCTTCGTATAAGAATGGTGTTACAAACAACATAAAATGGAGCAACTCAAGCCCACTAACCCGAATAGCAAGTTCGGATGGTTATAAATAAACACTATAGTCTCGGTTATCAACTTCAATTGCATCCCTTATTTGCTCTATCTAGATCTAGTCATTTTATAGGTATTGTAGTGTCACGTTGGCGGCTGTGGGTGGAAGGAGGAGCGGAAGTATCGCATACCTGCGGGCATAAATAGCTTGGCGCCCCGGGGTTGGGATACATTTAGACAAAGGGGACGCCAGCTTGACCGGGAAGGTCACGTGGGAGACGCGAGCATCCCTCCTACATCTAAGACTGTCACGTGACGGCTGTACTCCGGTATAAAATCGAGCCGACGAGCTCACACGGTGGGTTTTTAATTCTGGAAACCTCGCGCGATGCGCAAAACTTTACGACCAGGCTGGAGCGTGTCGTGCCTATTGCACGGGTGACGAGGTCACGTTAGTGGCGCGGGAGTAGCGTCAGAGGAGGCAGGGCCTCCCTAGCTATGTGGGGTATCCACAGGGAAATACTCGCAAGTGTGTAGTTTCTGAGCAGAAGTTGGTTATTGTACATACGTGTAAATAAACTTGTACATACTTGTAAATGTCTGTGTGTTTTTATACATGACGCCACACTATTTTCATCTAGAAGATAAAAATAAATATCTTTCAACAAATTTAGATTTGAAATTTTATATTATGATGCTTATTGCCACAAATTCTTTTGAAATACTAGAAAACATAAAATCACAAAAATGTTAGGTAATGTATTGACACATTTACACCCACGCATTTATTTAAATATTTACTTTGCAGCCAATGTTAGAAAATCAACATATTGACAAAATTGACAAATTATAATATTAGAAATGCCTTTTCGTACCATTATTGTCTGAGTCGCACTCAGAATTTTTTCTCAGGGGTACCACAGAGAGACTGTTCAGCAGACTTCATGTTTTATTATGGAGAAGTTTTCATTTAGGATGAATATAAAATGTTTTATTATATGATGAGTTACAATCAACTTATCCCAGGAGTCCCCCTTCCCCGGGATACTGATTATCGTTGTGTGTTAGGTTTAGTACTGTTATTGCAACGTAGCATAGTGTCCTTTTTCGCTTTTGTGCTTCTATGCCAAAAAGTCTTTGTGTTACCCACCAGTTTATTCAATTTCTGTAGCGTCATTCGCACACTGCAAAGTGCAGACGCAATATCCGATGCAGACCTCGCAGTGCCCGGGAGGCGGTCGCAGCGACCTTCGCTGCTTTTGCAACTCACTTTTCCTCCGTCACCATCGCCCCAGCCTCCGCAGCCGTCCCCGCCACCACCTCCACCCCCGCCGCCACCTCCGCGGCCGCCCACGCCGCCGCCCACACGGCCGTCCCCGCCCCCGCCATCGCCGCCACCGCCACCGCCACCACCGCCGCTGCCACCACCATCATCACCACCACAATCACCTCCGCCACCTCCACCGGTGCAACTTCCACCACCTTCATATCAACCACCACCGCAACCATCACCACAAAAACAACCACATCCATCATCACAAAAACAACCACAACCACCACCAAAACCACAAAAACAACCACCACCACAACCATCACCACGACCATCACCGCGACCATCACCGCGACCATCACCGCGACCATCACCGCGACCATCACCGCGACCATCACCGCGACCATCACCGCGACCATCACCACGACCATCACCACGACCATCACCACGACCATCACCACGACCATCACCACGACCATCACCACGACCATCACCACGACCATCACCGCGACCATCACCGCGACCATCACCGCGACCATCACCACGACCATCACCACGACCAGAAACACCTCCGCAACCACCGCCTCCCCCAGAACCACCACCGTCGCTACCACCGCCCCCGCCATCGCCGCCACCGCCACCACCGCCACCACCACCACCACCGCCACCGCCAACATCATCACCACCACAATCACCTCCGCCACCTCCACCGCTGCAACTTCCACCACCTTCATATCAACCACCACCGCAACCATCACCACAAAAACAACCACAACCATCATCACAAAAACAACCACAACCACCACCAAAACCATCACAAAAACAACCACCACCACAACCATCACCACGACCATCACCGCGACCATCACCGCGACCATCATCGCGACCATCACCACGACCATCACCACGACCATCACCACGACCATCACCACGACCATCACCACGACCATCACCGCGACCATCACCGCGACCATCACCGCGACCATCACCGCGACCATCACCGCGACCATCACCACGACCATCACCACGACCATCACCGCGACCATCACCGCGACCATCACCGCGACCATCACCGCGACCATCACCGCGACCATCACCGCGACCATCACCGCGACCATCACCACGTCCATCACCACGACCATCACCACGACCATCACCACGACCATCACCACGACCATCACCACGACCATCACCACGACCATCACCACGACCATCACCACGACCATCACCGCGACCATCATCGCGACCATCACCACGACCATCACCACGACCATCACCGCGACCATCACCACGACCATCACCACGACCAGAAACACCTCCGCAACCACCGCCTCCCCCAGAACCACCACCGTCGCTACCACCGCCACCGCCACCGCCGCCACCGCCGCCGCCTCGCGCACCTTTGCTCTTCCCGTCGGTCGCTTTTATCGCCCCAGGACTTCCTCCGTGGGCGCGACTGGCAGGGCAGGGGAAAGTCGCGTGCGCGCGCGCGACTACAAATACATTCTAAACGGCAAATAATTGCGAGCGGCAGTCGCGTGCGCTCTGTGGCAGTCGCGCAGCCGCCGCCGCCGCCTCTGGCTGTTCGCGCGAGCGTCAGCAGGGGAAATAGCCCCCGTGCGGACGCGAAAGTTTTCAGACTGCTACTGTTCGCAACGTAACGTGTTCAGTGAAGGGTGGTGTGTGGGCGGCGTGCACACTGTCCTTTTCAGTGTTCTCCGCGTACCATTCGTTTCGGGAGCTTGTCTTTTCTCCGAGTTTGGGACTCCAGTCAACTGTCTAGATTGCGAATAGATTATTCTTTACATAATTGGACGAAATATTTTTGACATTTTTCAATATATCCATATTCCATATTTTGTTTGTCCAGAAAATGAGAAAAAATTATCGTGTATGTAACTGTAGTAAATGTGTATTAAACACATTTACGAGAGTTTCAACATTAACAAAAATGTCTCTCAAACGCCTACGTTAATGAAATTTAAGTTGCATGGAAACTTTCCGTTAGTATTAGCTTTTTTTTAACTTTAGAAATAGGTAGTATGTTTGAGTAGATATTAAAGTATTTTAACTTAAAACCATGAATAGCTAGTAACAGCAAAATTTTGCTCCAAATTAAATTTTATTTATGCAAGTAGTTAAGAATCGTTTAAAGTTTAATTCAAACTTCAGCAAGTGGAAGTTTTACTATACATTAACGACGCTTACATCATTGAACGGGTTTTTAACAGAAATTGAGAAAGTGTAAAAATAACATCATAATTTTAAAGCTCTTAACTTTTATAAAGTGACAAAAATTGGATAGAAATTTCATATTTAGCACAAATTATCAGACAAATACAAAAGCATTAGACGGAATATTTTGGAAACGATTTTAGACAAATCTGTGCATTTTTAGTTATTTTTGTATCCCCATAGAGGCAAAATCATTGTGGATGTCACATTTGCAGACATTTTGGAATATATAGAAAAATATCCACAAGTTAATTAACCAGCCGGTTTAACATACTTTTTAAATGTTTTCCAATATACCACAATTTTCATAAAAAAGTCTCAATTTCCGCATAAGGCAAACAATTTTTTAGTAGCGAAACCCGACAGATGTTGTTCTACTCTTCATCTCCCTCTTTCTCCTTCCCTCTCCCTTTCTCTTTCCGTCTCTCTCTCTCTCTCTTTCCCTGTCCCTGTCTGACTCATTTCTGTGTCCCTCTCTGTCTCATTGAGTCTGCTTCTCCTTTACCTTCTCATTCACATTTAGTTGCAGATTCAGTACATCTCGAGAAGCGACGGACCAACAAAAATGTAATAGAAAATCCAAAATGATCTCGAAATGTAGATTACTGCATGAGAAACGTTTCTTTACAGCTTTAGTCTCAAAAGTTAAGTTTTTATTACCCTAGAAGTCTTCGTTTGGGAGTTATTTGGTGATAAAGGTTTTTAAAAAATGCTACCGAGTGTTGCGGGTTGCATTTGACATGGATATTTAGTTAGGCCTTTAGTCTCAAAAGTTTAGTTTTTATTGCCTTAGAACGCTTCGTTTAGGAGTTATTTAGCGATATAGATTAAAAATTGCTACAGAGTGTTGCGGGTTGCATTTGGCATGGATATCTATTTAGACACAGAAAACCTCGATTCGTATCGAAATTCTTGAAAATGTTTTGAACGATTTTACGAATAAATTAAAGACTCAAAACAAAAAAATTGTCGCCGTAAACTATGCGGAACCACATTAAATGGAAAACTTGCCTTTGAACACTCGTCAAAGCAAAAATTGGATGTAAATCAGTGCAATCATGTTGTCAAACTAATATGATATTAACCAGTATTTACAGTAGTTTCTAATTTAGTAGGATTTCAAAGTGAAAAGTAAGAGAAGGTTCATTAAACGTTCTACTCTCTTGTTTTTATGAATATTGTTTGTTTGTATAATATTAACTGAGAAAGGAAACCGAGGTAAAAAACGTCTAATATAATGGATTCGAATTTGAAAATCTCGGAACAGAACCTGCGGGAAAACGTTAGCATAGGAGTGAGCGTATGTTGGGCAGCCGCGGGACGCGTGTTTGTCAGCGGTCGCAGTGGCGTGTGAAACGTCACGGCTGTGAACAGAATATGAAGTCGTAATTGCTCTGCTGCAATTACTTGCTACGTTGAGTCGGCGAGACACGTGACGGAGAAATGTGATATAATAACTGTGTCGATTGCAAAGGTGATGGCATATGTATATGAGACCCGACTTTTGAACTATGGCGGGATAATCATGGGCTTAAACTTCTGAGAATTCTGTTGAGTAAGGTGGTTATATGGTAATTCATGATGTTTGCGGGCTTTTGAGCATTCGAATTGGGAACGACTGATACGCCAGAACATTTAATTTTTGAGGCTTTCAACTGTACATTGTGCATAAATGAACATAAAATTAAATAAAATTAAATTAAATTAAACAAGAATTTACGTCCTATACACCGAATTAACCGTAAGATTCTAGACTTGAGGCCGGACAGAGTCGCATTTTCTACGTTAAATAGACAAATATATGGGAGTCAGCCGCTCGCTGCCTGAAGGAGAATTCTAGAGGTCAGCTGCTCTAATTAACTTTCCGTGTTTCTCCGATCATTATCTATTCTGAGCTATATCTGAACAAACAGGCGGAAAACCACAAGCGATAATTCCTTTCTCATCCATGTCCCTTCCTCTCCCCTATACATATATAGTGGGTGGCCAAATTATTATGATCACTTTTACTTATGAAAATAATACAATTTTCTTTCGACTGTATTTCTTGGTGGTCACGTTTTATGAACTTCAATATGTGGTACACCAATATGCAGTTATTATAGATTATTTAATATCTGAAATAAGCAAGATAATGATAAAAATTACAGGTAACATATAGCGTTTATTTTTGTGATTTACCACATTTTAATTTCAATTTGATAACTTCCATGACCCTTTTCGGCACACTCTCAATACACTTAATAGCACTACAGCCAAAACTCAATCCCTTCATTCAAATTTACTCACAATATGTGCACAAAATTTTCTGTAAAGCGCAAAACTGAAACAGCTGCTGAATAATTTGTTGTGTAAGTAATGATAAAACAGCTGTGACAATTGCTTTTCAGATGTACCAATATCTCAAATAGGCACCAGATGACAAAACAGTTATATGAAATAGACATAACGAAACTTCTGTAGTATGATAAAGAGCAAATATAAAAATAATGTCAAGAATAGAAAAAAATAAAGTGATCATAATAATTTAACCATTCACTGTACTATCACACACATCAGGAGATCTGTCGGAAGTTTCCAGCTTGTCCTGGCTTGGGCGGTGCCTCGCTGGCCATGATAACTCAAGGATGAAGCCATCACAATCCAACGTGTAGGTCGGCTCTGAATCTATCCGAGGAGGACCACCCACAAAATACTCGATATATGACTACACTTACGGTACTAATAAGTATAGCAGTTATTACGCCCCTAAATATTAAAAAAAATCAATGTTAGACACATCTCACGTTTCCGGGTTGGTCAAACACACAAATGGTTCCACAAAGAAACTTTCTTGTCTTAAAGTTATGTATTACGACAGCCAGATTAGGCGTATTCTTTTATCGCACTCATCATCGCCACGCCTGCGCGGTGTCGCAAAAATTACCTGCAGCGTGGCTCACCGCGCACTTGGGTCGCACCTTCCGCAGACCAACGCCCAGTGATACGTCGTGCGTAGTAGCTTCAAGTCGCTTTCTCGCCCTAATGTCGGAGGTGAGGTATTATGAAAAGTCAATCATATTACAATCACACGGTTAAAATACTCCGTACGCGAAAATCAATCTCGCACCTTCGGTTCCATAGTTAAACACTGTTAAACTCCTTGTTTCAAAGAAGCAGTCTTCTACTATAGTATGATCGAATAGAGTTCATTTCGTTCCGCTTCTGACTAATTAGTGGCAAGTTTCGATTGATTGATTGATTGATTGATTTTTTTCATGTTTCCGGGCGCGTCAACTACTTTGGCCATTAGTCCCGTTAGTGTAGTGCATGTTTTTTCTCGGGAGATGACGGTGATCTTCCCCCGCCGGATGGCGAGATCCGGCGCCGACCTACCGTCGGCTAGTGGGGGTTCCCCCTAACCAGGACTCTCCCACCAGCGGGGCACCGCCCCAGCCGGGACAAGCTCTAAGCTCCCGATCGGTCTCCCGGAATATGAGGTAGTGTAGTGCATGTTAGTGTAAGTGTGTGTAAGGGAAGAGGATAGGACAAGGAAGAGGAAGGAGAGATCGCGCGCGGTCCGTGGCCCGTTTGGTTGGGTACTGCTCCGGCAGTCGCCTGGTGTTGATCGGAAGAGAGAATACGGACTCTTCGCGGGGTGAAAAGGGGGCGATCGGCGGTAAGTGCTCGGGTTACGAAATGCGATGTGTGAAATTAGTTTGGCCAGCGGAGCGTTGGACAGCACGTGGGCGAGTTACGTGGAGGGCTTCGAAAATTTAATTACAGCTAAGCTATATTTACGTCTAAACCACGGGCAGCCCGTGTAATCGTTCTCCGCTCACACGAGTCGGTTGGATTTCGATGCTCGAACTTTGATGCTGCGCTCCATAGAGAGATTAATTTACTGACAGAGGACTGAGTATACATGGGTGGATGGATTCACATATTGGGTAATTACATTGGTGTGTAGATTGTGTTTTATCTTGTTGCTTCCATATATTGGCACTTGTCTTTGACAGATACTTGGTACTTCCCTATTCATTCCAGTTAAAAAGTTTTTCCCCTTTCTAGGAGGGTTCAGAATGATCAAATATGGGGAATTTTAGCTGTTATTCTTCTGTAATTTAAAAATCTTCTTTAATTGTTTTATTAGTTATCCTACGTAACTCTTCTATTGATGTCTCCCTTACCCTCCTATTTTACTTTTGCAACATTATTGTTGAAAACATCACGGATCATTGTAGTACGACGACTTTCTCAAGAGTCAGAGCAACTACTTTGTACTTTTTATATTTTACCTGATATAAACCGGCATTGCGAGAGTATTTATTTAACCCATTGGATCTCTTAAGGGGGAACAGAACGAGTATATGGTAAAAAAAATGATTTTTTTGTTTTTATTTATTCTAAATTCTTCCATGTTTTCTGCGCAATTTGATATTTGATTTATTTCAATATCTTGTCTAGAAGTATTTTATTTTCATTTTTTTTCGAGTTCCGACGGCGAGATTCCTTGTCCTTTTAAATCAATATGGCGTCTGAGTTAGCTGTCAAAGTTTGACATTCAATTGGATTATTTTTCGAACAATATTACTCTTAAATTTGTTGGCAAAACTGCACTAGCTAGGCATCTTGAGAATGTTCTACGTTACTCATTTGTTTGTTTTGTTACGTATATGTGAGTCTACACGTGAGTTTGTTGTAAGGTGTTTTTGCGTGTTTGTTTTGACGGTAATCGGCTTTGACAATGCCTCGCTTTAGCAATATAGTGTTTAAAAAACGTGTGCCTTGGCAAAAGAGGAAGGGTGTTCTGAAAAGTGTTGTGGAAGAATGTGTTTCAACACCGCCGCCTCCCTCTAACCTCTACAGTGCTGGAACGCCAAATTCTTCTCAGAGAAAATTACTGAATGTCAACAGCAATTACGACGACGTAGTGAAGGGTAGTGAACTGTATGAAATCATGGATGTTTCAATACTTGCAACAATTTTGAAAGAACATGTATTGTGTAAACAGTGTGCCTCATGTGGGTTGGATTTAAATGTACATAAACATGTGGGACTTGCTGCGGATATGCAATTAGTTTGTTAAGATTGTAAACATACAGTAAATTTTAGTACTTCAAATAGTGTAAAAATTGAAAATAATGATATTTTTAATATAAATGTGAGACTGGTTTATGGCCTCAAGTCCATTGGAAAAGGGAAAGCTGGGGGTGATATGTTGTGAGGTCTAATGAATTTGCCTGCACCTCCATGTCTCGAATCGAATCTAGAGAGATTAAGGAATGCTGAAAACAAACTTTTAAGACTCACTAAACAAGCCAAAGAATATAAAAGGGGCATCAAGAAGAAATTGCTTATAGAAAATGAAGTTGATGCTAATGAATCTAGCTATGGTGCTGGCTTGTTTTGATGTCTCAACTTTAAAGCTGAATTCCCGTAAGTTAACTTTTTCAGTACATAAGGAACATTTTCTCAGGTTTGAGTAATGCTATTGCAATAAAACTTGTAGAATATGTTAATACAAGTATATTTCACATGCTGATGCTGTTATGGATAGGTTATGTACAATATAAAAAGTTTTATTATCTATTGAAAACTGAAAAATGCTTCAAAAACTTGTTATTAAATAAAAAAATGTATATCTTTAAAAACTTAATTAATTTTATCTTTAAAATAGCATCCAGCTAACAAGGAAGGTTCTATTTATAACCTCTAAAATTTCATAATTTCTGGTGGAAAACTTTTTAAAAAAATGTTCCTTAAATTTAGCTTAATTTAACATTGGCAGCATAGGGCGTTCCGTTCCCCCAGCAGGCACGCCCGCTGCGCCCCGACCGATCCTTCCGCGTCGCCCGCTTCGTTCGCTGTCCATTTCTTTTGCTCCATCCCTTCTGTTCGCACCTTCCCCTTCACCCACTCGTTCCTCTCTGCTTGCTTCTTCAGCCCCGTGTTCTCCATCCACTCTATTCGCTCATCCGTTCCACTCACAACTTCCGCGCCGCCCGCTGTTCCCACTTGGTTTGCTTCTTCAGCTCCGCCTTCCTCATTCTCTCTATTCTCACTTCTGCTTTACTCGCACTTCTTCTTACTCTTCTTTTGCTTTACTCTCACTTCTGCTTTACTCGCGCTTGTTCTTTCCACTTTTTTCGCTTCATCAGCTCCGCCTTCTCTATCCTTTCTATTCGCACTTTCTCTCTACTCACGCCTTCCGCGCCTCTCATTCTTTCCATTTTACTCGTTTCTTCAGCTCTCCGCCTTCTCTACCCGCTCTATTTGCACTTCCGCTCTACTCGAAATTCTACGCCGCTCGTTCTTTCCACTTTTTTCGCTTCTTCAGCCCCGCCTTTTCTATCCGTTCTACTCGCACTCTTTCCATTTTACTCGCTTCTTCAGCTCTCCACTTACTCTACCCGCTCTATTTGCACTTTCGCTATACTCGCACTTCTACGCCGCTCGTTCTTTCCACTTTTTTCGCTTCTTCAGCTCCACCTTCTCTATCCGTTCTATTCGCATTTTCTCTCTACTCACGCCTTCCGCGCAACCCACTTTTTCCATTTTACTCGCTTCTTCAGCTCTCCGCCTTCTCTACCCGCTCTATTTGCACTTCCGTTGTACTCGCACTTCTACGCCGCCCGTTCTTTCCACTTTTTTCGCTTCTTCAGCTCCGCATTCTTCATTTGCTCTATTCGCACTTTCGCTCTACTCACAACTTCTACGCCTCCCACTCTTTCCACTTTCCTTGTTTCTTCAGCTTCAACTCCTCTACTCGTTCTATTCGCACTTGCCACTCTACTTACACTTCCGCACCGCCCACTCTTTCCCTTATGTTTCTTTCTTCAGCTCCGCCTTCTTGAGCTCTCTTCACACGCTCGCTCTACTTACACTTCCGCTCCGCCCGCTTCTTCCGCACCACCCACCCCTTTCGTCCATTCCGCTCAATTTGATTGTTTCTATCCTTCCCCTCTAATAGCTCCGCTCGACCCTACCATATTTTACATAAATAGTACGTAAAACATATTTTCTCAAAACAGCTACTGTAATTTTTAATTTTTTTGTGAAGATAGAGCACAAACAACACTGAACTCTATGGCAATTATGCCATATGTATTTCAACTTTCGAATTTTCAATAATTAGACATTTTTGATTTTTATAGACACGTCTGTGACACTGTGCTGTTGGTTGTGATGTAGTAGTTACTACACTAAATGTACCCGATTCAATTCAAAACGCAGCGAGGGTAAACATTTTTGCGCGTTGAAAAAACTAGCAAAGGACATGTTGGCTCAATGAGGTAATCACAATGTTTTTAGTTGCCCATCGTTGTCCAGGAAAACATATGTAGTCGAGTTTCCATGATCTGCAATTTCGTACAGATTCTAGCTAGTATAATACTACATAACCGGGACAATATTACGAGAAGTATGAGCTGTAGCAGCGCCAGTGTCCAATATCCTTTTGAAAATGTGGTTCAGACACGAAACTGTATTAAAACCATTGTTTGATTATGAGGAATGTACAACGTAAGGGATTAGGCCATTATATACAATTATATTCATCACTGTTATAATAATATATAGTACATAACATAAAGAATTCTCTAGGTGTAGATATCTACAGTTATAATTTTTGCTGATTGGTCATTTCTCCATGGGACATGCTTTCGGACAACTGAAGACAACATGGCAGCAAGACGAGAATTGAGAAAATTATCTCAGGATATTGATTTGGCACCTTACACTTCGTTGGCAGGGAGTGGTGAATTTGTAGTAAAACTACATGAAAAGTTTGGAAGCTGTTCACATTCGCGGTACACGTTCACGGTATGCGTTCAGATATATCTGTGATATATATGTTATTTTGAGACGGCTAAATATTCTTGAAACCAACTACTAATATTTATTTTCTTTTTTCCCCCTAACTCGTATCAAATATTAATTTTGTCATGTTTAATAGCTAGATACACATATTTCATTTTCTTCCAGATGCATCTAGTAAACATTAATATTCCGTTACAAGTGTGAGTGCGTGTAACTTGCATTGTTAAAATGCGTTTTATTTGATAATATAATACATTTTCAGTATTTTTATACCGACATATTTAACCACTACATTTATAACAATATTTAGAAAATTTACCCATTACAAACGGATTTCTTAAGAAATAGATAATAAACAATTCTTGAATGGGCGTTAATTGTACCACTGATCTTCATTACCCAACTTGTAATTATTATTGTACATAAAAATTCCACATGTAATATGATTATTACATTCCTAATCATTTATTTTCACAAACACGCGGGTGGATTGTGAACAGAATGCGGCATATTCATCGCTAGTAATTAATTTTTATTTTGTGGGCTTGAGGTGTCAATAGATAAGACTTGTAAAATATAGGAACAGTTTTTCAACATCATCGATATTTAAGATGCATATCGGACATGCACGTTCACTGAAACGTGGTGAGCCGAGGTATTAATCGAAAATATTTTACAAGAGGAATGACATTAATTTCTACATTTGTATATATTATTTTGTAGCTGTTATTTACAAATCGAAGAAGCAAATAAAAGTATTCACACCACAAACACTTTTCAACGTTTACTTTTCTGTTTAAATTTCGTGAATGACGTGTTTCGATTAGAAGATTTGAACACTGAAGAATACTGGTGATTAGAGAAAGTGTGACAATGTGTTTTAAATGCCTAGAAATAGCAAGCAGCTTAGGACATTTATTAATGAACCCAATGTCCTTTCAAAACGATAACCATTCAACTGTAAATTAACTCTACACTTGTGTTGAAAATCCTTTCACTCTTTTTTGCTGACAAAACGTGTTGGCAGAATCATGTGGATTTAGGCGTACGTTACAGATATTCCCTCTCAATTACTTCATACTATAATGCATCATAATTATCATTATCAATATCATCATTATCAATTCATTTCACACAATTCACAAATTAATTCACTTGTGAATTGAGTAATTAGCATGACCAACCAGCTCTTTCGGTATTCCACGTTTCCATTGGAAACCACATTCGAATAGGACCTACAGTTTTTAGCATCAGTTAGTATAATTTATCTCAGAGCCGTACTGCCACTGGCACTTCAGCGACTCCGACCGTGAGGTCCTAGGTTCGAATACAGACAATGGCTGATTATCGACTCTAGTTACTTAACTAAGCCGAATTTAGCCGCTGTCTGGAAAAGAATTCTAGCAGGCGGTTTCTCTGATCGATAATTTTCAGTGGTTTTTCCTATCAAGATCAAGCGAATGCCGGAGCAGTACCCTAACAAATGGGCAAAGAATCGCTTGCGGTCTATCCTTCCCCTTCCTTGTCCTATCCTCACCCCTTACTACACGCTTCCTCGTACGTGCACTACACTACCATACACTACCATACATGTCGGGAGCTTAGAGCTTGTCCCGACTGGGGCGGTGCCCCGCTGGAGGAGACACATGGAGCGGGAAATCCCCTGCCAACAGGCGCATAGAACCAACCACCAGCGGGGAAAGATCACCACCTTTCCGCACGATAAAGTATTCACTATACTAAAGGGATTAACGTCCCGAGCCATTGACGTTCCTGGGAACATCAATGACTCAATCATTTTAACCAGTATAAAAGTTTAAATTTTTCCATTACAATCGTGTGAATGATATTTTACGATTCTTTATGGACTCAAATTATTTTATTTATGAAACTCAATAACAATTGAAAACGACTTGAATATGTGATATCGAATATGCTTTTTCTTAATTCAAAGACAATTGATTAGTAATTTGTAGTAAAAATGAAGTAAAAGATTGTGTCCAAGATTAAGTGATTTTGTCCAAGAGAGTAGTGTGTTTTTCGAGATGATGTGAACCCATGGGGCTAGTTTCGAAGAGTTTTTTATATTAAAGGGAGTAAAATCGTTTCTTATGTTACTCAGACGAACAAAAAACTAATGATAACTTCCAACGTTGTATTGTATTAAATATATTACACATATAAATCTACAATGTAAACTGATTAGCCTATTTTGAAATAGAATCAACTAATTGGTAAATTTATTCTTAGGTTTTGTGAATGTGAAAGCAGTCTTGTGTTGTACTCAACTAACAGCAGCATTTTCAGCAAGGTAATCTAGACAAGGTCCAGCGCAGTGCATCAAAATGTAATTTCATGAGTACAAAAAATAGAGGAGTAAGGGAGTCACAAAAAAGACGTATTAAGTTCCGAGACTCTATGCTATGTACAAAGCGAACACAGGCTATCCTGCATGGAATGAAATTCATCGCCATTTGGGAAAATTTACTTAGTTCGGTAGAACGGATCACGTGAACAAACTTATACAAGAATACAGAAAACAGTCGTTGGGAAACTTTCATTCACAAATCGAACTATTAGAGACTTAAGAGTTTGCTTGTGACAATCTCAGAACCATGTCCTCAAAGCTTGGGAAAATGTAAATATAAATTAGTTTTCTAGGTACTTATGTATATTTTACATCAATGTATATCTGATAAGTTTCTAGTGTTAAATTAATAGTACTTTCTATTAATGAATTCTATAATTGTTATTATTAGTGGCAATTGTAGTAGTATTGTTATTATTATTTATTGTCACTTTCGTACAGTTTTGTGTCACGAAGAGAAGGGAAAGAAAGGTGGAAGAAATGCATCACAGTTAAGTATTGTGCAGTGAAGTGAAAGGAAGTGAAATGAAGCGAAGCAAAATGAAGTGAAGTGGAGTGAGGTTTGCGCGGTGAAATTATGTTGTATTTATTATTAACTAGTGTTTTTAATTAACTACCCTTTTGTAATTCGTGTAAGTCAATGTACGTTAAATGCATGTAAAGTTAGAATTTTCTGTCACCACATTAACACACTTAATTGCAGAATTAGTAATAAATCTAACTATATAAAAACACATCTATATCAGAATCTCCATAACATTTTAAAACTAAACCAGAGATTGACGAAGCAATTGCCGCACCTCGGGATAGCTTAACCGGAGGGGCAAGACTGGGGTGTGCTTCAGCATCGTAGCTTCGTAGCGGTGAGCACAATGGCCTGTTGCCCGTGTGCCGAGCTATGTTTGCGTGGAACCAGCATACAACAATGCTCCGCCAGCGCTGTTAATTTACTGGTCACCCTCACGCGAAAAACTACATGGCAAACGCGCAGCGAAAAAATTTGTCGAAAACCTGATACAGCTACGCGATCTGATAATTTTCCCCTCCCGGGTGAATTTTAATAAAGCCTTTCATTATTTTTGACAGGGCGGTCAGAGGAAGGGGTGGCTGAATGCAGCTGAAAAGCCCAAAGGGAATCTGGGACTTTACTTTTCCACAAACATTATAAATAAATAGAAAACATTTCACATTGAGGAAGTTAGTTAAGGAATATAATAACTAGAGCCACAAAAGCACATATTTTCTCGCATTATTTGTAACTTTTTCAATTTTCTAAAATTTAGAGGATTCAACGAAAAGGAGGCCTGTGCAATTTTTTAAACCCCCTTTGCTCTATCTGAGAAAAAAATTAAAGATGTTTTGAAGAATATTTATTATAAATAACGTATACTTCAAGCAACAAGTACGCGACAAAAACTCTTGTTGTCAAAAACGTAACCTTACTACAAAGCCAACTTGTTTAGAACAGGTTTCATTGAGAAAAATATGACCAGTAATATACTTTTGCGATATTAATGCATAAATATTGCAAACGTACGAGTATAAGGGTCTCTTTTTACCGTTTACAATATTACCGCTTTCTTCCCTTTATTTTAATTTTCCTTCAGAAGTAAATATTAAACGTTCATTTCTAGCTTTTAGTACGTTTGTTGGTTTTGTGTATTTACTTAAATTGATGTTTATTGAGTCATTAAGTCAGGTATTGTACAGTATTTATAGCTGACATTTGCATACATTTATTTGTCATATGTTGACATATGTATGCATAAAGTTTATCTTGGCTGTCCTGGTGTGAGCCGCGTTGAAGGCAGAATTGCCGACGTTTCGATCATCTTTTTCGCGATCTTCTTCAAGGCTGGTCTGTGCCGGAGTGGTCTGCGCTCTGGTTTATATTTGGGTCTGACCGCGAAAGCCTACGACTTCATGTGTATGTATAGGATGACTCTTATTTTTTAATTTCATTTCAATTTTATTACCCTCTTTTCCTCCATTATATTTCAAGGAACAACTTAATACCTCATTTGTTCAAATCAGTGTATGGTGATGTGCCTAAACGTTGCAGGATTAGGAAGTAACGCCGGTGCCTGCGGTTCATAGACGTAGTTCTCCACCCTCAACGACCTGGATCTGATCTATTCGCTATCCGATTCAACTATGAATGTAATTATAGCTCAAATATGAATGTAATTATTCCATGGTGATGATCAAAACGTTTATTTAATTGGAATATCACCAAATTCCTGGTAGCAAATTGTCATCTAACCGGCAAGAACTTTCCTGGTTATCTTATAATTTACGGTATATAAAACTGTTCCTAAACGAAAGTTCCGATTTGAAAGTGCGCAAATGCCTAATTAGTTAAGAGAAGATAAGATTAGCACCTCATTCTCTCAGAAAAGTTATAAATATGCACTCTTCTAAACGCAATATTCAAAAAGTGTCAATCGTACGTCAGGCATTCAGGAAAACATTATCGCAAGTTTATTTCAGATTTAAATAATTTCGATCATATTATTCATCCTAATGCCTTGAAAGGTAAGAAAATTGAAGAAGACAAAACATTTTTACTAAGACAAAGAGAATAGAGGTGAAGGAGGTGACTTGGGAGAGTCGTTAAGCAAATCATGAAAAAACGGTATAATAATACAGATTAAACTGGAAAATGAAAGCGTACGGGATAAGGCTCATCGTAGATAAGAAATCACTAATATTGTGTGGATTCTACAAAAGAATTGTCAGATGTTGAAGATACTTTTGACTAGCCCAAGCAATCAGAATATTTCATTAATCAGAAATTACCTACATCTCTTGAGAAAAACCTACATTTAAATGTAGATTTATAGATGAAAAATGTTGATGCATCAGAATAACGTTTGAGATATTGTTTTTTCTGAAAAATTAATAGCTGCACTCGAAAGCTGTCATATTAGAGAAATGCCGATTTTATTGTAGAATCTGTACCTGGCCCTTTAGGATATAAATGATATATAAAAGATGAACTAGAAACCACTCGAAATACGATTCAAAGATCATAGAGAATTTGAAAGAGAGAATTTTTTCATAGACAAAATGTTTTATTTGTCCAAAATGAAATTTCCCTTTGGTTAAGTGAGTTTTTTATATTAATATTATCCATTTTATTTATTTTGCGTACTTTTCTTAGATATTCTTCAATAGAAAACTTCATTTCTCAGAAAGGTTTGGATTTATTAAAGATACTTAATGTCGGCATTAGCTTTCTGAACCACAGTCCAGTGATCTAGGATAAGGATGTTTCGTATTTGAATTATTGCAAATAACATTCATAAGTGTTGTTAATGAAAATCGCAGAAACAAGAGTAAAATCGACGCAAATTTTAATAGAGTCCTCATTGTGGATGAAAAGCAGAAACAATACAAGGTCCAAAAAATATAGTACTCTGACTACAAGAAGGTTACTTTTAAATGTATTTCAAAACAAAATATTAAAAGTTTTTTTCATTTACCTTTTAAGAATGCAATTTAATAATTATATAACAAAATTATACATCTGCTTCATGTGAGTAAATAAACAAATACTTTCAAATGCTTAATTTCTAGCATTTTTCTTCTATATCTTTAAACATTCAGGCTCAATTAACCTTCATGCAGTAGAAAGATTTTGGGTATGCTCTCAAATCATGAAAAAGATAAAGGTGTGCGCTTAAAAATCTTTAAAACTGTCCACCTCTGTAATAAGAGCTACCCCAATATATATATATATATATATATATATATATATATATATATATATATATATATATAACAAGAGGGCGGGGTTGTGGATGAGATGCTTCTAGAAACCTCCTGGCTGCCGGGAGCCGAGGCAAGGGGCGGGTCCGCAAAGCTCAACTCGCCTCGGACCCCTGCGTAGCGTAATGACTGGGATTACCCCCTCCCTCCCCCCGCGCGCTTAGTTCCGGGTAGCTGACGCCTATCCCTCTCGGCTTACCGTGTTATTGTTTCGCCAGGCCGCGCCGGCTCCTTTGCCCAAGTGTCCTCCTTACGGTTCTCCGCCAGCGTCGGAACGCCGGTTTCTCGGTACCAAGCCTTCAACCCTCGCAGGAAATCCTGCAAGCAAGCCAGATCGTAGGTGCAGACAGAAAGACCATCTGCAGACTTTCTACATTTATTCTGGGAAATATCTCCCGTGATAGCCTAATGCCAAATGTTTTTTGGCATGTAAAATTACGATAACATTAAGTAATAATGTTAATATTTTATGTTATTATTAAATAATTATTTAAATAATAAATAATATTAGCTCAAATAAAAGGGTTTCACCAGTAATACTACAGTGATAATACACCATTTATTTTACAGGATACAATAATTCAAGAATTCTAAGTTCATGATTACGTTTCTTAACTGATTTTTGCTAATACGTTCTAGGATCCTATCTAATATTGCTTATTGGAATTCTTCAATGGCTTTACATATTTATGAATTTTAGATGTGTTGTTATATACAATTTTCTAAAAAGTTGAAAAAACATGAATAGTGAATAATTTGACCACTCTTTGGTAGGAAAATGACAGAAAAATATAACATTTTTTTTTATTTGTAGTGAAATGTTCACAAAGTAATAAGAAAGTGTTGAATTATTCCTTCAGGATTTAAAGATTACTGCAGCCTAAAATCCTTCACGTCTTTCAACCAAAACTATTCCTTCTTATTCGTCATTTACAACAATCCATTTCATCGTCGAGATCTGAACATTTTAATACACATACATGCATGGTAGAAATACTCTTAAGCCGTGGATTTTTAAGAGTGAAAAAATCCTTCGTACGTCTTCCTTCGGAGGGGAAGTAAAGCCGGCTGTCCAATGTTAGTAGATTTACTCCATGTAAAAGATCCTCAAGCCTAAATGAAGCCTCTGAGCTAAATTCAAAATTGCCTCGTTCGTCGCCCAAGTAATTTTCCCCTTCTTTCTCCACTAGTAGGTGAAAGGAGCATAACGAAATTTACGTGGTCAGACGGAAGAGGAGGCCTCATAGCTGACTCGCCACGTAATATAAGGCATTCATTCATTTATTAATAAATATTAAGAATATTATACTTTATTATACTAATGTGTATATATATATATAGATGGATAGATAGATAGATATATAATATACTCTTAATAATTATTTATATTGGAAGAGAACCTCTGTATTTTTGTCTCAGATTTGTATGGATATTTGTATAGAATTTCTCATGCAGCTTAACACTTCTGATAACTCAATTTAACTTTATTTTCACTATTTTTCCCTCAAAGCAACTTTCTTCAGGTTTGTATTTTTCTAAAATATTATCTTATGACATTTCATCGTTTTGTGGAATTAAAGATATGCCATGCGTCTTCTGTGTTCCTGAACTCTCCTCTTGTCGCGTCTTCTCCAAACCTCTCCACAGCGATCGTCTGGTGCTCCTGCAGCTCGACACCGAAGGCAGAGGCCGGAGACAATGGTTCGCTTGGAGACGGCCGAGCGAACAGCACGTGTCCATGGCAACCACGGTGGAGCTTCTGGAATGCTCCCGCTCCCACTTGCTCCGCCCCCGACCCTCCACCCCCCTCGCAACTCCCATGTACGCAGCTCCTCGCCACTCGACTCCTGCGGCCTCGGCAAACTTCGTGGTTGCTATCGGCAAAGGTGGCTCAGGGCATCAACTGATGCTCTTGCAGCGGCTCAGATCAGGAGAACCTAGAGTTCCAGTCCCGACAGTGGCAGGGTTTTCGTCACTAACTACATAGCTGGGTCGAGTTCAGACACGGTCTGGAGGAAAATTCTAGCGACCGACTGCTCTGATGTTTTCTGTGGTTTCTTGCCACACCAGGTGAATGCTGGAGTAGTACCCTAAGAAACGGGTCACGGTCCGTGTACGATCTTTCCTTCCTCTAAATTGAGTATCCTCTCTCTTTCCTTACACACGCTTACACTCACATGCACTACACTACCACACTTATTAGGAGACCAGCCGTGCGCTGAGAGCTTGTCCCGGCTGGGGCGGTGCCACATTGGTGGGAGATACCTGGTTAGGAAAATCTCCGCTAGTCGATGAAGGTCGACGCCGAATTTCGCCATTCAGTATTCATAGTGGACCAACAAAAACTGTCCACTAACTGATTGTTCTTATCAAGCGCTCACTTCCCATTAGGAAAACTATGACAACAAGTTCGCAGAATATTTTGAGTTCGGTACGCAACACATCATTCGAATAACGAGAAGGTATAAAAATCACAGTGATAGTTCGTTGGAAGTATATTGAAACGATCTCGAAGAAGTTCAAATCAAGCTGGATTTGCTTTGGACGAAAAATATTTAGTGTGTATTCTTCATGGGCATTCAACCACGGAACGCCTAGGGTAAAAGGCAAAGTGTCTTGCTTCGTTGTGTTTTCAGTATTATTCATTGCTCGGTTTCTTTGGTGCTTTTATTTTTAAGAATTTCTTTATTCCTTAAGAGTTCATACTTAGCCCAGGGTCTACATCTGCTGTCTATGTTTCCTCATATCAATTTGCCTTCAAATTTCAATCTCAAACGTCCCACAGAACATTACATTTACTTTGTTTCAATATGCGCTTTTGTCTCTCAACTCTACTGACAATGTAACAATGAGTGCAATTTATTTTATTTACCATTCAAACATTTCTATTCATTCCAGAACTTCCGATTATCCTCTATCGATTACTACCATATGTAAAAAAGGAAAGTTGCGGGTATGAGCAACACATAATTGCTGGATGGATACGTATGATCGTGTCGTTTAAAAGCAGATTTCCTGCTTTTTTGGTCATTTCATTGTCCTAAAAACATTATTAACAAATGAAATAATATAAATAATTACGTGTTGCGCAAAAGAATGAAATGAACATGTTTCTATGTGCTACCAACGAACTTTGGTAGCTCTGGGAAGAACTGCGGACTAAGCTGAGTTGCGAACCAGGGAACTCTACTTACTCCGCAAAGAACTACATCGCGAATCGCTTATATTCTTGGAAGGGATTACAACTCAAGGGGTATGAAGGAAAATTGCAATTAAAGTAGAAATATATTTCATTCTATTGAATTATTTCCATGGGAATTACTAATCCTTAGTTATTAAAAATTGTTTAATGAACTAATATGTTTTACTACTTTGAAAATTATTGAAAAACTGTAATTACACGAGGCACAATCAAAATCAAAATCAAAATCAACGTTCTCAACAAGGTTATCAGGTGGTTGACCAACTTTCAACTGTTACATTTTCGTTACTCTTTCTTCATAGAATGCAAGTGCTACAGGTTTTCTTAGACATCAGATTAACGATGTAATTCGAGAAAAATTCTTAATTAAACTGCTTAATTTTTTTATAATAAATCCTAGTTTTATACTTTCATTGTAATTAGAACGTGCAATCCACATTTTCGTCTGAACGCCTTCTCTGAACAAACTATTCGATAATTTATCTTCATTAAAAATTATATTGTTTTCACAAATTTCATATTTCTGGAAGTGGGAACTTGTATTGTGTATCGTCTTCATCAGAACTGCTATTGATTCTTACACCCACTATCATCCCGCTTTGTGTTATTTTTCAGGTATGTTTATTTTCACTTCAGTTAGGGATTATTAATTAAGCGAGTAAACTCATTAATACGGTGCTTCTTTAGAATAATTGGCAGATGATTCTGGAGATATAACCTAGAGAACAGTTACATCTGAAAGGAGTTTTCTTTATGAAAAACTACCACGAGAATGAAATGAATTTAAACTGAGATTCTGAAAAAGATACAATAAAGATAAATTTATGTCCTGCAGCTTTCAGAAGTATGTTTTTGATTTTTCTCCAATTCTCGGGTGCGTATCCTCCTTCTTCACCTCATGTCACTTGACATGTATCAGTGTCATTTTGCCTGTATCCGTCATCCTCCGCGAGAGAATGATCAACACCATCAGCAGGTCGTCGTCGCTGCCCAGATCCATATTACATCTGATCTTTCTGTCAAGGCGTTCTCTTTCACTGCCCAGACTGCTTTCTGCTATCCAATTTTCTAGTCGCCCATCCTTCGAGCGCTAGCTCTCCTCGCTGTCCCGGTACCTTGGCCCAGTCCTCCCTCCCCCACACAAGGGCCGGGAACTGTCACTCCATAGGTACGCAGCCCACGACGACGTCTTTATGCACAGCGTTTACCGCAGTACGCTTTCTCGTTATGTTCGCTTTCGTGAGCTATCTCGCCCCGCCCAGATCCACCCGTCCATTCCGTCCCTTCCCCTTCATCGGTTGGGCGCCGCTGCTTGTCTCGTAACGGGCCAGCCTTTGTGCTGCCGTGTCTGCGTGTTGACAAGTGCGAAGAGCGGAGCGCGCGACTCGGCTTTGTCCGCCGTCGTCGCGCCCCCGCCACGTCCCCAATCCCATCCCCGCCTCCGTCTCAATTCCGCCCCGCCACCTCCTCGCCTCCGCCCCGCCACCGCGCCGCTTCCGCCACGCCTCCGCCCCGCCACCGCGCCTCCTCCACCACGCCTCCGCCCCGCCTCCGCCCCGCCTCCGCTCCGCCTTCGCTCCGCCTCCGCCCCGCCTCCGCCCCGCCTCCGCCCCGCTTCCGCTCCACCTCCGCCTCGCCTCCGCCCCGCCTCCACCCCGCCTCCACCCTGCCTCCACCCTGCCTCTCCGCCCCCTCTCCGCCTGCCTCCGCCCCGCCCCCGCCCCGCCTCCGCCTCACCTCCACCCCACCGCCTCCTCGCCTCCGCCTCGTCTCTGCCTCGCCTCCACCCCGCCTCCACCCCTTGCATCCGGCCTCCGCCCGCGACACAGCCAGCGACTCCGCCTCCGCTCTCCTTTCATTCCCACCCACGCCTCCGCTCCGCCCCGCCTCGGCCGCGCCTCGGCCGGCCTTGGCCCCGTGTCTACCTTCGGCCCCGCTTCTACTCTCACCACCCTATTCCTCCATCTTCCGCTCTCCCCTAGACCCGTCCCAACCCGTCCCCTGCCGTTGCTTCACCTTCGTCTTCGCCTTCCTCTCTAACTCCGCCTTCACCTCCGCCTTTCTCTCCCTCCACTTCCACTTCCAACCCGGCCTTTGCATCCGGCCTCCGCCCGCGACGCAGCCAGCGACTCCGCCTCCGCTCTCATTTCATTTCCACCCACGCCCCCGCCCCGCCCCCTCCCCGCGTCGAGCGGCAACCGGCGGAGGAGAGCGTGCTGCCCGTCGTTTAGCTGATGGCCCCTAATTGGATTTGCGTCTTCATATTTCGCTCGCCATCCTCGCAGCCGACGCTTCCATTGCCGAGCAGTTGTTGGCAGCACTGTGACACCAACACATTGCGTCCATCCAGAAGCGTACCGCGGAACGAAAATTGAAATATATAGTGTTGCCGCGTGAATTTAACTTTTGTTGACGTTTGATTTGTTTGGAAAATAAACGTTGGTTGAAAATATTCTTCAAAATATTCCTGTGTATTATCATTCCTTGACAAGCTAACCGAATGTTTTGTTGTTCTTTTTTTTGTAAAAATCCTGTAACTTGCTAAAAAGAATTTATGAACATAAACACAATCGTGAATTATACAATCATTTCTCTTTGCGTTTTTTTCTTACAGGAAGTTTACTGAGAAACACTCATTCTATTAAATTAATAACTGAACTCCGTTTTTTGCGTCAGACGTAGAGTTTAATTTAAATTTTTGAATCCAGTTGATAAAATACACCTGTTTTTCTCTTTCTTTCACGCTCTGTCTGTCTGTCTGTCTGTCTCTCTCTCTCTTTGTTTCTATCTGTCTCCCTATCAGTCTGCCTGTCTCTGTCTATATCTTTATCTGTCTGTCTGCCCCTCTATTTGTCTGTTTCTCTGTCTGTATCTCTATATGCCTGTATCTATCTGTCTGATTCTCTATCTCCCTGTATGTATGATTCTCTGTCTTTCCGTTCATTCGTCGCTGCGAAATCTTTCACTCAATATTGTGTGTTCGATCCATTGAATAGTTCCTAACAGCCTGAAAAGCAAAGGAAAATTCCGTGATAGTAGCAGAAATCTTGTGGTATTCGATAATGAGATTTCTGTCTCTCATTGAGAATGAGATCTATCTCTCATTCGCAATGGAAAATGATAGGTTTCATTCTTTCTTCTTTTCAAGTCTCTATCACTTATTCCTTCACTCACAGAAATTATATTTGAATTCGTGCGGCATCTATTTATCTTACCTTATAAATCGTGGTTTTTGAAGCAGCAATGGTGCAAAAATCTTGAAACAACAATCCCTGCATCTGACGATGGCACATCTTTGAAATGAGCGCCCACGCTTCAGCTGTCTACTTTGCTGGAAGAGCACCACTCGCCCACCAAACGCTTGGTCGTAGAACAGAACCTCTTTACGAATTATGAATTACGACCACATCAGTGCACGCTTTCTAACACCGACCGACCGATTGACCGACAATGCAACTTACCCTAATAACAATTAACATCAAAAAGCATAAAACGGCAATTAACCAAAAGCAGAAAATTATTTTGGAAGTGAATCTAGAACAATCAAAGATTTCACCATTTCTTCACGTACTGATTTCATATTCTCCAGAAATCTCCTCGACGCAGTGCCAGACTTAGTACTTTGTACCTCCTCACTTGAGAAATCGGGCAAAAGAGCCTCTCCGACGAGTGTTCTCAGAAAGCCCTTTCAAAGTCGCGTCCAATTTGGCTATTAGCAGCCCGGCGAGCGCGTACGACTGCGCCGCACGCCTTCACTTTGGAGCAGCTAGAAGAGATCAAGAGCGAAGGTTAACGGGCCGTCGGTGGCAGCGCTCCACGGGCGGAAAACTGGAGCACCGCGATACAGACAAATTAATTTCCAAGCGCGTCTAATTAATGCGAAGTTTCGCCCTGCGCAGGCGGCGAGAGGAGTCTCCGTCTTTTCCGCCCCGGCCACCCTCGCCGCCCCCGCTCGCGAAGGTCGAAGGGCGCAGGAAACTAGGAGTTTACGAGAAAGAGAACTGCCTTTCAGTTTTTCCAAAACCCTCCAGGGGGTTGTGAGGTTTCTTATGTCGTAGTTCGTTAGCTTCTGTGATTAGAGAGTGCTGCGTACGAATAAAAGATTGGAGAACTAGATGCATGAATGAGGAGTTGCTCGTGCATTCATTTTGAAAGCGAGGAAATAAAAAGTGTGAACTACATACTATATTCTCGTCTTAAGCTCTCTACTTCATGTGGCAGGACCTCGTTTGTCTATTCTTTCTTCCATCTTTATTTTAGAAATCGTAAATTAGGAGTACCCAGTTCATAGAATCGGGGTACAATTAATTATTATTTAATATTGCCGACGCTAATTCGACGCTGTTCTTTTAACGAATATACTTGAATTAGTGTTGTCTCTTTGTGTTCTCCATATTATGTCTGTGACAATGAAGGAACGTTATTTTTATTGTATTTTATTCAGTATGGAATCCACTAGCTGAAATAGTTCCAAAATTTTGCACATTTGAACTCAATTAGAGATATTGAATTCGCCTGCGATTGATTTCGTAACTTGGCGAGAGGCTCATTGACTCAAACTTAACCTCTGCGAGTGTTCTCATTCCGCAAAAAAGTTTTTTTTTTGAACTGGCATTTGAACTTGCGCGTGTAAGTTTCCGCATTCAGCATCACCACCACCACCCGCCACTTCAGATCTGTAGTGCTTGAGTTATTAGTTCATTCTGTTAATTGCACTTTGCACATGTGTGTGTGCGCGCGCGCGTGTGTGGTTGGCTGAATTTGACCATACATGTATTTTTGGATACCTTTAAAGGGCTCGGGAACGAATATTCACATATAATTTCATTCTAAAAAACAGTTAAAAGGCAAAATTTGACTCTAAAAAATATAAGAAAAATGTGTCTGAAATTACTGTATTACTCTGCTACCTGCCAAAATGTAACTCAATTTACAAGGACATAAATTTTACGGCGTTACTCGGCAAACTGAAAAGAAAATTAGAATTCTCAGCCCTCACTATTTGAGAACTAAATTTTGTATTAACTTTAAATTACTATTAACCTTAACAATACGTTTCCTTAGTGTTTTTAATGCTAGTACATAAAATTGATTTTGTATCACCTACTCCCAATTCTGTACGATACTTTGAGTTACATGAAAACTGTTATTTCTGAGTAATATTTTTGTTATCATAAAAATACAAACATTAATGTTAAAACAAATAAATATAAAGAAATAAAACATTAATTAATCCACGCTGATTTCTATAAACTGTATTAGCAGCTTTTTTTCCTGGAACACTCATTTAAAAATTATCATCACAGGATATTCTCGAGCGCGATGTCCTCTCGGAGCAAAGCACAGCATGAAGATTAATTCTCTCTATCTTTAAAGTTTGCCCTCGCGATTTATTTATTGGAATTCCAAATTAAATTTTTAAAGGGAACTGTAGTCTCCTAAATTGAAATAGCATTTCTGTTTATTTCATTCACTTTCAGTCACGTGCCGTTGCACGAACTTGGATTTCTCAGTAAAAAAAAGGCGATTTTTGTCTATAACTAGCCTATGGAATGCTACCCCAGGTGTTTCAGTGAAATTCAAAATTTCAGCAAAGATAGGTAGTCTACTGCTTAAAGAGTATAAACAACAATGAAATTATATCTACTTTCATCGAAATTCGAAAATATCTCGTTTTAGAATAAGCGCTTTCGCAAGCAGCTTCAGGTAGGCTTTATGTACATTTATCATGAAATAATAGTTGACGAATCTGTTGAATTGTATCTTAATTCTCTGCAATGCTGCATAAATAGCTGATTAGCGTACTCATTCAAATGTTACTGAGTTTAATAATGAAATCATGTTCTTAAGGATTAATAATAACATTCTTTTTAATCCAATAAGAGAAACATTTTTTCAACATTACTGCAAATATTTATATTAATTAACGGATTACTACTACTTAAAATTAGTTTAAATGATTTCCATTGATACAAATGTTTTACAGAGAACTACGAACATTTATAGTGAATTTGTTCCGTACACTAAACCAATGAAATAAATGAAATTATTGTTGAAACGAACAAATGAAATGTCTAACTGAGTTTCGATTAATTGATTAGTTTAATTAAATAAAGAATAATCTGGAGCCGTTATAAATTAAATCTTGAACGCTACACATTTCATATAACATCATAATGTTGTACGAACTTATTTTTTTAACAACTAGTATCTATCTGTAGAAGGTTGAGGATTTCACGCATAGTGTTGTCGACCATGTTAATAAGAGATATACAAGATGTTGCAAAGTTAGGTGCGCCAGGGCATTCTTAAAAGCTGTGAACGGGTAAAAAAACGTAATGCATACAATAAAATTGTAACCATATTTGTATAAAAATTAGCACTTCATTTCGTATTTTATTTTCTTACAACGAGAACTTTAACCGATAATGTGTAGCACAGATCACATTTCTTTTGAAGTCGTGGGAAATTAACTAAAGTTAAGCAGAATAGTTCAGTTAAAAGTGTCATAACTCCATTTCAAAACCGTTAGTAACTTACTGTTTCATAGCACAATCAAATTAATATAGTTATTGGTCATTCTAACTGAAATATATATTGGTTTGTTGAAAGAGCCTAGGAAAATTATTCAAAATTTTCATTTGTAAGAAAATCGCTACACCAATTGAAATCTAAATAAGTGAGAATACATAATGTACATACAATTGAAATCTAAATAAGTGACATATTAATGTATGTCAAAAATATGACATTACAAAATTACATATTTAACATGTAAAAAAGTAAATTCATCACATGAATATAACCATCTTTTTGCCCTGGGTCTGTTTTTTTTTATGGAAATCACACTTACTTTTTGGTAACTGACTATGCCATAGCTTTTAAACTGATTGATTTATTGAGGATTCAGGACGCGTCGGTCGATGGTCCCATAAGGGTAGTGCATGTTTTTATCGTAGGATAAGGCAGTAACCTTCCCCCGTTGGATGGCGCCAACCTACGTCGGCTTGCGGGGATTTTCCCCGACCAGGTATCTCCCACCAAGAAGGCACCGCCCCAGTTGGGACAAGCTCTCAACTGGTTTCCCGTCATGTGTGGTAGTGTAGTGTGTGTGAATGTGTGTAAGTATGGGAGGAAATAACAAGGAAAAGAAGTAAAAAATCGCACACGATCCGTTTGTTAACCTTCGGTATTCGCCTGGCGTTGGTTGGTGAAACCACGGAAAACGACCAGAGCAGTCGACCGCGATACTCCTTCTTCAGTCAGCGGATGAATTCGACCCAGCTGATGAGTTAAGTGTCGAAAATCCTACCGTCGTCGGGACTCGAATTCCCAGGACCTCACGGTGAAAGGCACTGCAGTGTCATCAGTTGATGCTCTGAGCCACCTTCCTCGATATAAATTGGAGGAATGTAACTAAGAATCTTCACACTATGGTCAATATGCAAACACCGAAGATTCTAATATGGTACACACTGTATTTAGTTTTCGTTTGTAGCATATTAATAATACAATTATGATTTTTAGACGATTAACAGCGATCAAAATCAGTGTTTGGGTGGATTGTGCCTGAAAAAATAAATATTTTATGATTATTAATATATCAATATTTATTCCATTTACAATTGAAGTCTATATAACACTCTTTTTAACAAAATCTCGCAAAACATTTACTTAGGCACTGATTAGTTTATTATGAGAAGGCAATTAACGTTTTCACATCCTTACTTCATGTCAAAAAATATTTAATACATACTAGAACATAAAAAATCGAAATTTTAAAGTGATCTAATGTATTCATAGTAATATTTCTTCTCTCAACTAAGATTATATACATTCACTTTCACTTTTAATGTAAATTTATTTAAGTAGCAATTATTATTGATCACTAAATATAAACTAAACACACACATTTAGAAATAAACTTACCTCATTCGCTTCTCGTAAATTATAATCAGTTAAAAGAGTGACATTAGTATATTATTGCAATTGCAATCTATAATGCTGATCTGAACTCGCAGGCGCAATCTGTAATAATGTTGTGAACTAGCATACACAATCTGTAATCCTTCCAGAGCACTACATGTACGATGATTCGTAGGAGCTATGTTGTATCAAACGTTCGCCGTCTCTCGAATAACAGCTGTACTCCGTCTGTTACGAATCATTTGAATTTCTAAAGGTTATTTAATCTATGTATTTATACTATAGTTTACAGCTCTACTTTAACTGTTTGAAATATTTGTAAACAAAATGTCCCCTCTTTGCTCCAGCCGATCGTAAAGGTCGTAGGGAGAAGGAAACAACGAGTTCACCGTAACGAGAACTGCCTTTCAGTTTTTCGAAAGATTACAAAGGGTTTTGAAGTATTTTGCACCGACATTTTTTTATCATCTTCGAATAATAATGATGAGAAAAAATGATGAATATGCTGTGACGAGTCGTCCTGTTCATTTCTTTATAGGCGCAAGCTGACTCATGAACATTTATCTGTCCACAAGCTCATCATTAATTTGTAAATACTCAATATTATTAAGACATAATGAGGAAACTACAACAGTTATCATACTACGACCTCTAATAGCAATGGAATTAATGTAAGCTAATTAATGATAATACAAAAGTTCTATCATGCAGTTCACGAATTATGTCTACTTGAAAACTTAATTCTTAATATTTTAAATTTTTGAAAAGTAATAATACTTAATAATAATATAATAATTGCAATTTTTTGTTGTTTGTGAAGGTGTATTTTGAAAGGGTATATGTTATCTTATAAAAATAACGAGTAAATTTTACATTTAGAAGGATGATTACGATTCAGTATATCAAAAGGGATCTCCCACAATGCATAAAACAGACTGAAGAAATGAAATAATGTGTAATGACATTCTTGAAAGTTAATAGTGAGCTTGCCAAGATTTATAATATTTCAAATAGTATCAATCACTAAATATCTCATATTGTGTTAATATTGTGTCGCTGAAATCATCTGTAATAAAGTGTTAATGTTCTATAATATGTGTTTTCCATGTTTGTGCAATCCCACAAGCTCATTCACACGAGAAATAGCATCCCCTTTGTCCCCTTTTAACCTAAATTCTTTGTTGTAGTGAAAATGTAAAAATCTTGGTCCATCCTAATATATGTGTGCACATGACACACACACACACACACACACACACACAACACGCCTCAAACGTTTCTGCAATGTATTGCATTCCACCTTTTCAAGATCGCAAGGCCTAGAAAAAGTGGAGTCAACCTCCGGGACTCAGGGAACAACGCATATGCCTGTTTTTGCTCAGCAGTGCATGTCTGAGCATACTAAGAACTGGAGTGCAGTGATTGCAAAGTCTGGGCATTATTACCATTATTATTATTATTATTATTATTATTATTATTATTATTATTATTATTATTATTATTATTATTATAAACATGAGAAAGAAAAATACAGTACTAAAAAAAGTCAATAAAGGTGTCCCACGTTTTTGCCCTGTGGTCCTGAGGTTTTCCGATGCACCAGGGGTTGTAAGTGGTCTCGTCTGCATGGAACGACGGGTGCAGAAACTCCCACCGCTTCCAAGAACCTGCGTCGGCCCCGTTGGGCTGGGCTGCGTACTTACTGAGTAGATTAGAAGGGGTCCAAATCCGGCTTATTTAGGGCAGGGGGTAATGAGCTACTCTTCCGCGGAAAACCCAAACACCTGCCGAAACACGACGGTACACAGGTTAGAGGAAAGCAATGCTGCAATTCTCCTTCACCTAGCCAGAGAGGTGTTTTAGATGTCTCCTGTGCCTTACAACTTCCTTTTACTGTTGTCAGTAGATCCGTCTTCTCCCCATGGTTTAAGGCTTTATGAATTCACAATTTAGGATTCACTTCGTTATCTCTCTTTCAAAAACACATTTAATATAATGTTACAGCTGCTTTAATAAAGAACGCGTGTTTTTCTGAAAATATCTGACCATCCATTTATCCGGTCGTCCTTTCGTGCGTCCGTCTGTATGTTAGAAAGTGTGCTATTTTGTATAGATAATGCTAAATACACTGAATAACATGACATAAACGGCATATAACACAAGATATTTTTGTTGTTTGTTTTTAATTTTTTAATTTCACTAATATACTTTTTATATATCTATGGTGACGTTAATATTTAAATGATAGGCATTTTTATACATTATTATACTTTTGAGTACAACTGATTTAAATAATTTCTTAAGAAATTTCTCAAAACTTCAAAAGTATTCTGTGAAAATAAGCTCAAAACTGTTCCTTTTTGAGAAACACTTGAACGATATTTTCTAAAGACAAATATTTTTTTCTTGAAACTCTTTCATTATTTATATACAAATACATTTGCAAGCATAAGTGCTTCAAATGGTTTCTTATGAAGTTTATAAAAAACTCAATCTTTTCTGTGAAAATGAGCTCAATTTTGCCCAATTTGCAGAAATAGTCTAACAACATTTTCGCAAAAACGACCCCCTAAATTTCAATTTCTATATAGAACTATGTTTTATTCTTCTGTAGTGTAAAGCCTTATTTCAATACTAATATAAGGGTACGGAAAAGTTGAGAAAATGTAAAAACATGTTTTTTACGCAGATAGGTAGCAGTTGGAAAGAGGGTGGCGGAACTACTCGTAGACTAAAGAAATTAAAAAACTTCTAGTGTAAGAAAGGCTGTGCCATTCTGAAGTACCACTAGTCTTTTAAAATATTTTTTCTAGGATGAAGAAAAGTTCATAAAAGATGACATATGTCCTGGCTGTCAATTTTGAAAATTGCAATTGTTAATGATTTTTGAACCTGTCCCACACATTCAATATTCACTATGCCAGAGATGTGTTCCTTAATGCACTATATTTTTCAATATTAGATCTTATCATTAGGTCATATTAGTTATTTTAGGTCTTAGCCTTACATTATATCATATCACTTTTTTTGCCAAACATTCATAGTTTTTTCATAATTTTAAGTGAAGTTGATGATATTCTACAAATACGTAACAAAATTTTTCCAAAAGGTTTTAAAATTATTTTCATCTTTCTGCAAACAACAGCACAATTCACTGAATTGCATTGTATCTATCCATATTATTGGAAATTTTAAACAATTAAAGATATGTATTTTCTCGGACGTTTCTGAGATTCAGAGTTGCAACATCTGAATACTGTATTCTTTGCTGTCCGCGATGAGCCGCGTCTCACTCGATGGAGCAGTCTCTTCATCTGAATACACCCTCACTTACTAAATTGAAAACGACATTTCGGATCAGACGCTTCATCCCTTACAGAAAATACGAGTACTTTACTTTCGTTTACTGAATCTGTAACATAAACTTGCGCTGATCAGATGAAGATATGTATACATTGATGGAATCATCATTCCCAAAGAGTAAGATATAAACATTTTACGGAGCTAGTACTGAAACAAATCAGGAGATATGCCAATATTTTTAGATCAACGTCAAATTAATATTGAAAGAAATGTAATGCGATGAATTTCAACAGTGATCAGTATTAAGGTCGTGGTAGTCCGGACTATATAGCCTTATAAATGTATCTCAAGGTCGCAGGCAAGGTAACTAGCTAAGCTTACTAGAGTTCGCGGGCCCGAGATGCCTCCCAAGCAACTGGGCGAGATATAAAAGTAAAGATTGTGCAACCAGTCTGGGATGTCGGTGTTTCACTAGCTATTTGGACCATTGCAGTCTTTTCAAGAAGTCAGTTGACAATTATTTCTCTCATTTCCTCTACTAAAGCAAAGAAGTGATCCATTAAAGTGTAATAATGCATCAGTCAGATTTTAAATTATTAATTGAGATTGGAGTTAATCATTGTGAATCGAAAGTATCTTGATTTCGTAATACCTTCACTTAAGAGGGCAGTGATTGCATTCACTTCCTACTTTCAGGTTTGGATATTTGACAAAGATTCTTGGTTAATAAAAGAGCTGCCATTCCGTAAGCGAGAATTGTTAACTTAAAGATATTTATTCATAATATCTAAATAAATAAAAAAAGTCGGGTTAGTTACACCATTTACAACTCACGAACGACTGGACTAGTTTTAATTATTTCTGGATTCTTGGATTCCTCTCTACCCCGAATAGCAGAATAACTATTAAAATATCAGAAAAAATCACGAAAAAAGTATAGTGCTATAGAACAAAACTAAATATTCATGTCAAATGCAACTTTCAACACTCGGCTTTTGAATCTATATCGTTAAATAATTCCTAAATGAAGCGTTCTAGGGCATTAAAAACTAACATTTTGAACCCAAAAGTCACAAAGAAACATTTCTCACACCGTAATCTTCAGGATGAGATCTTCTTGAACGTTCTATTATATTTTTGCTGGTCCGTCGCTTCTCGATATTACCCCATCTGCTCAGAGAAGAGCAGAATCTGCAACTCAATGTGCATGAGAGGGACAGAGAGAGGCAGAGGCAGAGACAGAGTCAGGCAGAGTGAGACGGGAACAGAGAGAGATGGAGAGAAAGAGAGGGAGACGGGGAAAGAGAGTGAGAGAGAGAGACGGAAAGGCAAGAGAGAGGGAAGGGGAAAGAGCTGGTCTGCCGGGTTCCGCTAGTATTGTAATATCACATTGCTGCCTTCACAAATAACTGAATGATTTAATAAATTATAACCCAAAACGAAACCGGAAATTACTCACCTTTCACTCACATTCTTCCCCCTCGGCAAAAATATGATCTAGAGCTGAATTTAAAACAAATATATAAAATAGTTACCAAAATAACTATTTTTTTAACATCAGAGGTTTCATAATTTGGTTAATATATTTTCGTATGTAGACCCTATTCCATGGCTCGCGTCACTTCGGCTTCCTCGTGTACACCCCATTCTGGATTTTGAAGGGAAATAAGAGGGCATTCAGGGCAAGTTGCCCTGCTCACAAGAACTCCGGGATTCCCAAGCGAGAAAGTAGCTCGCGCAGGCGATGTTTGACATATATGTCTTAAGTGATCAGCTGACGTTCTCATCCTTCTTTGACTCTGAGAATTTTGAACGATTGTTGACCTTTTTCCCGGCTGCGACTCCGAATGTCGAACCAGCGTAGTGGGGCAGACGATAAACTTACTAGAAAAGAAAACAGGCCGATTCAAACTTTACTCTCAGAAATTATCGATAAATACAATTTTAAACATGGAGTTACTTAAGGAGGAAACAATATCTCGACATGTTCCTAATAATATTCGTAACTTATTTCTTTAGATTTTTGGCCACAGAAGGATACATTCCGGAAGAAAGTGTACTTTTTTATACATTTACTATTTCGTCACATTCCGTATAATCGGATCACCGTTACTTAAGAAAACTTATTTCCAAGACTTGAAGCACTATTGACAACTGGGTAAGTCATTAGCGTTATTTGTTAACAGCAAGTGCGCTGCAATTCTGACAGCTGACAGCTGGCAGGCGGAATTCGATTTTGACAGCGTAAAATCGGGGGCGATCACAGCGCCGCACGCAATACAGAGCTGTCGTAATATGCAGCCCCCTTCCGTCAGTTTACAAATTTTCCTATTTCTTCGTGTAAATACTAAAGAAATTGAATTTATCTTCGAAAATAGAATGATTTCCAGAGTTTTGTTTCACTGTAAACACAACCTTCTATACATTATTGAAGAAAATTCGTCAAGAAACTGCTGCACTGAAACGAAGCGCTTCCCAGCAAAATCACCTTAGAAACAGTTTCCCCTACCACATTAAATTTACACTACTAATAGTGGTTTATGTAATTAGTTACTAATCTTTAGTTTTATTGCATGAGTACATGCTTTGAAAACGAGCGACGTTAGGAGCAAGTTTTCAAATGTGTACGAATGCAATAAAGTAATATATAAATGCAATACAATAAAGCAGTTATAAAACAGTACGAATGCAATAAAGCAATTATAAACGAGTTGCATACGCTATTTGTTTGTAAAACAACATCACAAGTTTTTTAAGAGAATCAAACTTAATTTTGCGAAACTACTTTCTTGTGACGTCTCGGGTATTTGACATCTGTCCGAGAAAACGATGGTCGGTTCGGGGGGTTGACGGTTGTTCCGTTTACCGCTACCTGGCTAAGATTCTCTCGTTACGATTGGCCTAAATTGTGATGACGCAATTATTCGTGCCGTAAAATCTAATAC
This sequence comes from Teleogryllus occipitalis, assembly GCA_011170035.1. Classification (NCBI taxonomy): domain Eukaryota; kingdom Metazoa; phylum Arthropoda; class Insecta; order Orthoptera; family Gryllidae; genus Teleogryllus; species Teleogryllus occipitalis. Next base: position 33,242 of record BLKR01015122.1, on the reverse strand, counting down.
ATCTTCACTTATGCCGTACAAGGCCCTTTTACGAACGATTTCTTGCTACAGAAAATGGTCTTTCTATTGATGGTATACAAAAATAATTTATAATACTAAATTAAATTTAATATTGCTGTTGAATTTTTTCCGGCTGAAATGACTCGTCTGTTTATTAAAAACAAATATTTTTTTTAGAACATTAACATCAGTCTGTATTTGATTCAGAATTCAAAATTCTACTTCATTTTAAATGCTGAATTTTTTAATAATTCATGAAACATAATAAACCATGTTCAAAAACAATATTGCAAAAACTTACAGTAGTTTAGTGAAATGAAATACAATTTATGACCAATAGTTTTATGTGTTTGCCACTTGGAAGTAAATAACGAAGTAACAATAAGTCAAATTATTGAAAAAGCATGAAACACTTTATTGGTTGCTTTCCTAATTGAAATTGAAATTTTGAGAAGTGATTGCCATGAAAATTCTTGAAAACATATTGAACGTACTTCTGTCTAGTTTGAATCCTAATAATTTTTTTAATAAAACTTATAATTATGTTTAATATACGTAAAACCAACCTCTTTGTGACATACTTTGTGTCCAATGTTTAATAAAACTAGTATTCTCTGCAAAAAAAGTTAAGCGGTAAAATAAAAGGACTTTTACTACTTGATCCATACACTATTTTTAGATAAACTTACTGAATTTCTGTCGTTGTGTCCCCCTTTGTCCGGATAGTCCTGGTGGTCTTCATGTTCCCCCTTCTCCCCACGGTCCTTTTGTCTCCATGGTCCCGATGGTCCACATGGTTCTTTTTGCCCCTTTTGGTCATTTTGACCGTTCCAGTCAGACAAAAGTTTTCTTTTGTTGCATTCAAAGATTTATCAGAACCCTTGAGCATTGTTTCACTTTTAGCACTAGTGCTAAAAATTGTACTTTCAGCACGCTAGGCATGCCCTGAAAGAATAGTTTTTAGAAGTGTCCATCTATTCTTTTTTTTTAAGACCCTTAAACCTGGACGCCTTTGACGCAGTGCGCGTCGCACATGGAGGTCTTGGTGTCACATGACTGCTTTCGGTGGACGCGCGTCGCGTCAATCGCGACGGTGACTGACGGCGGCGGTGGCGATGGGGGCGGAAGTCGCGGGGCGGGGGCGCGGGGAGGGGGGAAGGGCGGGGGCGCGTGCAGGACCGCGGGCGGGGCCGCGGGCGGGGGCGCGGGCGGGGGCGCGGGCGTGGCGCGGGCGGGTCGCGGGCGGGTCGCGGGCGGGGGCGACGTGCCTAATGAGGAGCGAGGCCGGATGTCGCTGCGCGCACTTAACGCCTAAAGCTGATTACGCAGCGCGCCAGGGAGCTTTTGCACTCCGCCGCCGCCGCCGTCGCTCAAGTACTTCAGCGTACCTGCCTCCTCTTCCTCCTCCGCGCCGTTTGGCTCACCTTATCGAGCCCATTAAGCAGCTTGCACTCCGTTCCGTTTCCATCGCTACGCAGTGTTGTGCACGCTTTAACACAGGTGTAAATGGCTTCTTGGGCCCTTGGATTTCACCAGTGAATGTGCGTGCGTGTCTACACGTATAATTTCTTTGCTGGTTTCGTTGAACATTGACTTACAGCTCCAGGATTGCAAAGCTAAAATTTTCCGAGAATTGTTTCTTTATTACTGCCATGTCGTTTTCCAACAGCTCCGATAAATATATTTACTTTCTGCATAATTTCAACTGAATTCCATTTGACAATTTTCCGTTTCTGTTCGGTCCGCTTGATGTCCAAAAGATATAATGAAAATTCTGGGGAAATAAAATTATACATTATTGGAAATTCTGTGAGGCAGTAGTATTCACTAAATATTTTTTGTATGTAGGCGTTCCATTTCTTTCAAGCGTTAATTTGAACGCAAATAAAAACTAGCAAGCGATTTTTGTAACCAAAACCTTATTGCTTACAGAGCCCAATAATTACGGTTTTGTGTACTTTGTGAGATAAACGCAGCACGCGAGATAAACCCAAACACGAAAAAGAGCCGCAGTGGGCGATAGTGAATCTGGCAGTAACTCTGGGGTGGCTGCTTTTTCGCCAGGCGGACGGCGACCTGATGGCTGTTTCTCAGCTACCTGGCCGGCGCGCGGGTTTTCGGGCGAGAAGGGCGTGAAAGCGGGAGGAGGCAAGCCGGTGAAGGCGTGGCTGGTGGGCAGCGAAGGCGGGACGGGACGGGAGAGGACGGGAAGAGCGGAGGAGGCGAGGCGGGTCTTAGAGACGAAGTGGCGTCGGGGGCAGAGAGAAAGGGGCGCGGGGCGGAGGCGGGGGCAGAGGCGGGGGCAGAGGCGGGGGCAGAGGCGGGGGCAGAGGCGGGGGCAGAGGCGGGGGCAGAGGCGGGGGCAGAGGCGGGGGCAGAGGCGGGGGCGGGGGCGGGGGCGGGGGCGGGGGCAGAGGCGGGGCAGAGGCGGGGCAGAGGCGGGGCAGAGGCGAGCGGCCGGCGTCGCTGGATGGGACAACAGAAGTGATGGTGGCGGGGTGCGGCCGCGGTAGATGGGGCGATGAAAACGACGGCGCCGGGCGAGGAACGAGACACGGGGAGCCCTCGAGGCGCAGCGAGGCGCCGCAGCGCTGGAGGGAGTTGGGATTATGTACACGAAAGAAGCTGCAGAGAAGATAGCGGACGTGGTGTGTGTCGCTAACGTGTATATGCTAGTAGCTGCAATGGGGGAAAGGAACGTGTAGGGATCCCTCTTAAGTCCATGATTCAGTGAATATAGAAAGATTCGTTGCAATAAATTGTTAGATATAATTAGAAATTAAAGGTTTTGTTGGTATGAAATGGGAATGGTGATCCGTACAGAAAAACTGACGGCAGATAGTAAACGCTATGAAGTATAATTGAGGAGATCGTACGAGAGAAAAGATGTATCAACGAGGCGGTGCCAGTATAGTAGTGTAGCGATAAGATAGATAATTGGGAATAGTCAGTAACGAGTTAGAAGAGATAAAAATTAGTCAAAGATAAACTGAGGGCTGGATGGATTAAATGTAGTTACAGGAAGCAGTATGTAGGAAACAATACCAATGTTTGTGATTGATGACGGTGATGATGAAGAAAATTAGCAAGTCTGCAGTGTCAGGATGAAATGCCTGATCATTAATAGTGAATGTCAATAAAGCAGAAGCAGTGAATCTGAGAAAGGTTGAGAAAAGAACGACGAGGAAATAGAAGATATTGATGTACGGCAGAAGTGATGTATGAAGGAAAGTAAGCTGGGAGCGAGGGGCTGACGTCAGGCGGGTGGCGATGACGCAACAGCGGTGGCGGAATTGCACTAAACATCGGCAGTACAAAACGGTAGTCGCAAAGCGGAAGTGTCAAAACGTAGCATAACGAGAGTAGTAACGAGAGCAGTAGCATAACGAGAAAGGCAAAACAGCATTGAGAGGATGGAGTAGAAGTAGAATTACTGAGGGTCTGTATCAGTAGTAGTGCTCACAGAGAGGGTTGGTATTAGAGGAAAGAAACGGCGCCTATGTGATGGCAACAGCAGAAACAGTAATGACGTTGAGTTGGAGGAGTCCGGGGCGCCAACAAGGAGGTGGGAGTTGCGGGAATGAGAATGATGGATGGTGATTGTGGTTGTAATGAGAAACAATAGACCCAGGTGGAAACAGTGGTTATGATGTTAGCGTGCTAATGACAAAATGAGATGATGGCGACGATTCGGAGGCGTATATAATAAAGCGGTGTTGGTTAGATTGATTATTTTTTATTTAATAGGTAATTATTACATACAAATTAGAGAACGTAATGCTAAGTGGCTAGGCCGAAGACCTTTAAGCCATTACAATACCTACATTCTACCGCGTTCTAACCTTTCGTATTCTGGTATTCACCCCAAATGGTCTTTTCATCGCATCAATGCCGCGGAAAAGAGACTATAAGGTACGGCTGAGGAAAAAACCCCTGAAGGGGAAAAAACCTGCCGTCAGAAACTGAGTACATGCTAATCTATCCGGTTTTTAAACTAATTATTTATTTGGCACGGGCGTCAGGCATTCTCCTTCTAGTGTTTTGCCTCCTCAGCACCTGAAAACAAACAGCACCACAGAAAAATGTCCGCACCAACGCCTCTGCCCTAACATTTCCGATTCCCATATCCCTTCGCCCCTAATGTGTTTTATTTTAACCGTTTACTTTTATTTGATTTTAATTTAATTTAATTTTAATTCATTTATTTTATTTTATTTTATTTTATTATTATTATTTTATTATTATTATATTATTTTATTATTTTATTTTATTTATTTTATATTATTTAGTATTTACAAGCACATCAAGTTTCGATTTTCAATAGTTCCGTAAATACACATCATGCCATATCCAGGGAAATGGCGCCAACTTACACTTACGCTCATAGAGTTTCCCCTGTCAAAGTAACTTTGCCACTGGAGCATCGCTCCAGTCGGAACAACCTTCAAGCTCCTGACTAATTTTTCGACATGTGTGGAAGTATCTGAGAGTGTGAGAGTGTATGTATGTAAGAGTGTTTAAGGGGAGAGGACTGTAAAGTTCAAGGAAGGAAAGATCGCGCAGGGTATTTGGCCCTTTTGGTAAGGTACTTTTCCGGCATTCTCTCTCTGGGATTGATGTGAGAAGCTACGTAATACTACCGATCAGAGCAATCATCCTCCAGCATTCTCCTCCAAACAGTGTTTGTATTCGATCCAGCTTCTGTCGAAAATCTGCCTTTGTCGGGACTCGATCCGTTACACCGCCCGGTCAGATACTTAGAGAGATGGCTCAGGGCATCAACTGATGACACTGCGGTCCTTCTGACTGAGAAGTCCTAGGTTCGAGTCCCGACGGTGACAGGATTTTCTACATTAGCTGGTCAGCTAGGTCAAATTCAGTCGCCGTCGGCAGGTGGATTCTAGCAACCCGCTGCTCTGATGGATAGTTTTCCAAGGTTTCTCAAATCAACATCAGGAAAATGCCGGTGTAGTATCCTAAAAAAAGGGGTCTCGGACCACGCGCTATCTTTCCTTCTTCTTCCTTGTCCTATCATCATCCCTTTCAGACACCCTTACACTAATATGCACTACACTACAACATATTCCAGGAGACCGGTTTGGAGCTTAGAGCTTGTCCCGGATGGGGTGGTTCCCCGCTGGTGGGAGATACCTGGTTGAGGGAAAACCCCCCTTGCCGAGGGTAGCTGGGCGCTGGATCTCGCCACCTCCCGAGGGAAAAACACGCACTACACTTACGGGAATAATGACCTAAGCTGTTGACGCGCCCGGAATCACTAACAACCAACTAACCAACCCGGTCAGTGGCACTGCAGGGGAGGTGACGACGGGTACACGATGAGAGCTCTGTTCTGTCGACCGAAGGGAAGGGGGAACTGCACGGTGGTGTCGGCGGGGCGTCGAGTTGCGTGGATGAGGCGGGGCCGGGGCGGCGGCAGCGCTGCCGGCAGGGCGCGGCGCGGCGCGGCGCCGCAGACGGCCCGTGTCGTATATAACGGCTCTTCGCCTCGGCGCCCCCGGGCGCGGCGCTCTGCGGATCGCGTTGATATACGCCGCCCCGCGCGAAACCACTGGACGTGACCACGTACTTCCCGCTCTCCGTCTTGCCACGCCCCCCTCTCCTCCGTCGCCCCGCCCCGCCTCGCCCCGCGCCGCCGCGGCTCGCTCGCTTTTCCAGGCCTTCTTGCGCCCTTCAACTCCATAGAAGCTCGTCTTATATTCCAGAACTCGCTCGCTTCGCCTGAATATTTTCCGCCCGCCTGCCCTTTTCTGTTCGAATGAATTACCAACCAATGTATTGCCTTTTCTGTACAAGTTTTTTTTCTTGGCATATCTTTCGAAGGCAACTTAGGTGAACAGTTTTTTAAAGTTTCTCGTATGTAATCGTTTCTAATGTTTGTATTTCTACGAATTTGTGTTAAACTAGTTAGTGCCTTTTGCTATAGAAACGCTTTTTTATCAGTTGAACTGGTATATTTTTCAGGTGAATTTCGTTCTTTAGATCTCTCTTCTCTCTCTGGGGATCAGTTTTGCGTTTTCGGGGAATATTTCGTTTATGTCATTAGTAACTTTCTCAGTCAATAACTTGTGAAAACATGACTCTCATTGCGCTACCTGGTTTTTGATCTAATAATTGAGGAGAGAACTCAATGCACACGGGGATTTTAGTCTCTTGGGCAATACAGCTTGATACTTAACGAAAGCTGTAGGGTAAATATTTTCTTTTTCATATATTCGCTCTTTTCTTTCTTGCTTAGTCCTTCGCTCTTTTCACCTCTTTAATTCACAATTCTATTCTACTTTCAAACTCTTCACAGATGAAGCCAAAATTTGCTGTTGGGGCAGCGTCCACATAACAATTATATTTATAAAAAATCCTTCAATTAATAATAGTGTATGTCATTTATTCATTTCACATTTGTATGAAACTATGCATCTAAGATATGAATATTCGTATTGAACGGAGACAAAACATCATCTAGAAACTACTGCAGCATTAATTCTTTCGAATACAGAATATATTGATAATGTCTTGATTTTTTCAGCACGCGAGAAACTCTTTACAGTAATATATACTAGATTTTTAATCAAGACCAATCATTTGACGAAAGATTCCTAGTAGGGAGCTGGACGTATGTGGCGACCGCAATGTTCTGAATGCTAAACGGGCGTGTTCAAAACGGAAAGAAGTAGTCGACAACAAGGATTGACATAATTGAAGTGATACATCGCCCATTCTAATTGATGGTTTGTATGGTTTCATTGATCATTTCCAAGTGAATGCCGGAACCGTTCATTATAAAACAGGCTACGAACGGCCCAGAATGCTGCCTTCCAATTTTATTTTCCTTCCTCTAGTCCTCCATCTTTTCTTTCGTCTCCACCGATCCCGATTGGGATGTTCTGAGGAATACGTTTCCTATTCCTGTACCCCAATAATCGGCATATAGCGGCGGGAAAAATGCGAACATCGTATAATGGGCTGTAGTAATAAAAGGCTATGGTAATATTAATAATAATATACTCATATTAAAATAAACATAAAATAATTATATCATTAAAATTATTATTATTAATAATAATAATAATAATAGTAATAATAATAATAATAATAATAATAATACTAATAATACTAATAATAATAATAATAATACTTGTTCTTACTCCTTGCTACTTCCTTGTTTGCCATCTCCAGATGCATTGAGATTCAATATGGTAGACTGCCTTCGCCCCTCCCACATCTCCCACGTCCAGGCAGTGGGTGTATTTTCACAACAAAAATGAACTTATATTCTTAACCCCAACCCGATACCCCCCCTTTTCTCTCACGCTATAATACAACATTGTTCTTACTACCTGCTACTTCCTTGTTTGCCATCTTTAAATGCATTGAGATTCAATATGCTTGGCTGCCTCTACCTCTCCTACTCCTCCCTCTTCCAGGCAGTGGGTGTATTTTCGCAAACATATAAAGCGTTGGCATAAATATAACACCCAGGGAATACGGAATATTTATTAAAATAAAGGTACTGCGAAGACTGTGATTGAAGATTTAGCCTGAATTTTCGTGTTTAATGATTGTAAAACTTTGTGTTGTCTAGACTCAAGAATGTTTTAGGTTTTTCACGAAGGCTGAATGCCGGAGCCTTGCTATTGGCATGATAATGAGAGAGGGATGTTAGTCTGATTGCGTATCAAATTTTTCATTGTGTTAGCAAAGCTAACTTCATCGAAATACCTTAGCACGTACATCTTGAATCACCGTAATGCACTCTACACGTGATCCATTTAAACATTTGCTTCAGCTGTTTAGCAAAAATACTTGATTCACGGAAAGCTTCTGGAGCTCGCTGCCCTTTACTCTTGGGCGTTGACCACCGACGAATCAATTTTGGACGCGCTGCGCTCCGCTTTTTGTCGAGGTTCGAAACGTGCGTGGGGTGGATATAACGTGTTGCAAGCCCTTTATTGTTGGGATGCCTCTCTCATGGGTAAATTGGGGTTGATAATTTAAAGAAATTTAATCCACGCCTATGCTTGGAGCGTTTTTTCGAATTATGTGAACCATTGCGGTACATTAATTTTCGAATCAATGATGCTATCTATGCGCTTCTATGCTCGATTTTATATAAATTTAATCGTGTCCTGTAGTATTATAGTTTGAATACCTGATTTTCTTTAATAAAAAAGGAGAATAAGATTTATTTTCTTCTTGTCTTTATCCATTTGATAACGTTTGTCATCACTTGCTCGCATTCAAGTTGATTCGCGTTGATTTCAAGGCATGTTTGAGTGTAATGAAAAAGGCAAGTGAATGGAATGCAACGTGTTAATATCGAATCTGAATAATTTGAAAACAGTAGTTCACTGATGATAAATAGGATTTTCTGTGAAGTAAAATATATCTAAATTTAAAATATAGAGAATGAAAAGAAGAATGTTTCTTTCATTTTACCGAAAGATAATAATTTTCTTTCTTCCATTGACGTTTCTGATACGTTCCGATTCACATTTTCTCATTTTCAGGCAGACCTGTTCCCTTTGAAATGAAATTCTTACAACGATCGGAAATCTATGGAACTATTTTACGTTTTCCTGATATTCTCTTGTTAATCATATTTTTACATCACCTTCATGCAAGCAGTTTCATCGTAACGGATGGCAGCGGTTAATGGTTCTCTCAATGAGGTTTCTTTCGCGCAGCCAAGCTATCCATTCCCAGTGTGACCAATACTTTAATGTGACATTACACATTGTGTGGTTGTCGCGCTGCTCTTAGGGAGGGGATAGAGGCGATGGAAAAAATTGATTGATTACTTTGTTTATTCCGGTCGCGTCAACAGCTAGTCAATCGCGTCGACAGCTATTCTCATCATTAGTCCCGTACGTGTAGTTCATGTTTGTAACGCGGGAAGGTCTGTGGTCTGTGTAATGGTCTTCCCTCGCTTCATGACGAGATCTGACCTACTTGTCGGCTAGCGCGGATTTCCCGAACCAGGTACCTCACACTAGCCGAACAACTCCTCAGCCAAGACACGAAGCTCCAGGCTGAAGTCAATACACGTGCGGTAGTGTAGTGCATGCAAGTAAGGGATGAGAATAGACCAAGGAAAGGGAAGGGAAGATCGCGCGTGCTCCGAGGCTCTTTTGTTAGGGCGTTCCGGCATGTTCGGCGTTCGCCTTAGAAATTTATACTACAATTGGGCAGTTGGTGCCCGGTGGCAGAATTATTGTGTTGATCGGAGAAACCACGGAAAACTGCGAACCAGATCAGCCGTCCGCTAGAATTTTCCTCCAGTTAGCGGCTGAGCTCGACCTAGCTATGCAGCAAGTTTCGAAACTCTTGCCATCATCGGGAGTCGAACCCTAGGACCTCGCAATCAGAGGCACTCCAGTGATATCAGTTGACGCTCTGAGCCATCCAAGTTGTTGCGAGGGAGGCAAAGCCAACAAATTGCAAATCAGATTTTGAATATCTCCATCATACTTTTAATTTATAAGGAATGAGAACGTGAAAATAAAAGCGGTTGAATGTGGAACATTAAAATATAACAGAAAGAAACTGTTCACCAGTTTTTCTTTTCATACACTCCCCACGCTGATGCGAACAATCCTTCATTTGTTTTTATTTTGTCAACGGATCGTGATAAAAATGTTCGAGAGTCGTTATGGATCGTGAAATATTTTTTGATAAAAATCACGTAAATTAAATACGTGAATAAATCATTGATACAATCGTAAAAAAGTTCAAATGAAAACTAACCACAGAGAAATTTTCACCTATTAATAAACTTCCTAAATGGAATTCTTATCTGCTTCCAGTTAATATCAATGTGGTGAATCAATATCATAAACCGGCGTTGTCGTCAATCAGCTCATGCCAATCATTTATTTCCTTTCATATATTTAAATGAATTGTCCATTAGTAGTCATAATGTTAAAAAAAGCTTCTATTATGAGTTCAAGAGCTGCTGAGTTGTGTTATGATCAATTGGAAACAAAAATGTACTGAATAAATTTAAAAATATCATTAATTGGTTCATTGAAAATAAATATACTATTCAAATATGCAATTTTGTTTGTTTGAATAATATTGCTTTGTTTAATTGGCATATTGTTTTTAATACGATATACTGTAGGTTAAACCTTATTAAACAGGCGATCGACTATGTCGATCACTGTTTTATACTAAGCTAATAAAATGAGAGCTTGCATGTTAGACTAGTTGGAAACACACTTTGTAAATTATTGTTTTAAAATTGAATATCGTTGCATACTAAAATCCAAGTTTCAACAACCATAGCCCCAGATCCGTGCGCTACAGCAGTATGGACTCCTTGCTGTGGGAAATATTTCTGTATTGTTAAGCATCAAGATATCATTGGACAGAATATCAAATGGCCAGTTTAACTTAACATATATTTCAAGAATCTTCTCGTTTTTAAACATACATATTATTACGTGGTGATACACAGAAGGGCTAAATTCTCAAAATGTAATACGAAGGTGTAATCTTGTTGAATGCGGCTCCAAAATAAATAACCCGGGCCCTATCTCTCCCCATGCATATTTGTTTCTATGTTCCCCGCGTGTTTCCTAAACGTTCCTTCCATATTTTCCACATGCTCCATGGTTGTCACATGTTTCCCACCTGCTTCCGTCCTGTACGCTTTGAAGGTGAGAGAACGACGAACATCAGAGTAGGCTTTTTGTTCTACCTTGTTTCATCGTCTATAAATTTTATTATTGGAACCGTTGTCCTCTCTTTTTTAAATTATTTTTAATAGGATACATGGTTCAGTTTACCAGTACAAAAAAGTTTTCACATTTTTCTCCTCTCTAACTCGTATTTTAGTTTTTCAGTGCTTATGGGATGTTTACAAAATAACTTGAAACTGTTGCCAGGCTTCTTGAATAGCACGAAGTATCTGTCGATGTAGAGCACAATTGTGCATTCCAATGAACATACTGAATGTTGAACTCCTTAGAGGACGTGGCCATTTTTTCCCTGATTACCATAGTACTGCAAGTACGAAAAATGAAGAAAATATATGTGACGCTGGCACATCTCAACAACTGACAATTTTGTAATACTAATTTTCAAAAATATATGTTATATATTGTTAAATATAGCGCGCCAGCAAAGTTTCTCCACAGATGCACCTTGTTGTTGAGAGTAATTACAACAAAAATTATGTTGGTAGCACGAGATCCAGCTAGAAAACGTCAATTACGTACTCATCATAATCATAATAGATGTTGGAAGGGTTATCTCTTTCACTGGTTTCCCAGAGATCTGCCTGCTACCAACATAAATACGTTTTTTAATAGGAGGCCCTGGTTAGGCGCACTGCAGAGACTTTCCTAACGCACTGTACTTGTGACATTTGTTCTTAAATGAATCCGTAGCCTTCAACTGTTTTGAAATCTATTCTGCCAGCCGCTCACTGGACCACCGGCGTTTTCCGGGTACCAAAATGTCTGTGACATTCAAATATTTATGTCCGCAAATACGTGCGAGAGCTTCCGCAAACGGCCGTCAACGCCCACGAGCTCCGAGCGGCGTCTTTCACCGACCATTTGCCCCGCAGGTCCTTCCCTCGGCGCGAAGCTCCTCACCTGAGGAACGCGCCGCGCCACGCCCGCAGGGACACCAGAGCCGCGCCCGCCGCGCGCCGCGCTGTCACGCGCGCGCGCACGTGCACACGTGCCGCGTGACCACGTGCGTACGCTGGTCACGTCGGCGACGCCTGCGCCTCTCTCCTTCGCGGCTGGGCGGGGGTGGAGGGCGGTAAGCGGACAAGTGGAGGTGAGGGCGAGGACGGCGGGTGGGAGGAGGGCAGGCGGTAACAAACAAACAAGGACGGCGCCGCGCCGGTCGCAGCTGTCGCACCGGGGAGCGTCACGGAGTTTACAGGAGTGGGCGCCACGGAGTCTCCTGGGGAGCGAGCAGCTCTCTCTCTGTCGCAGAAGTAGCCGTTGAGGAACGCGTAGTGTTGCTTCTGGAGTGCTGTTGGTTTGATAATGTTGGTAGGAATATTTATATACTTTTTTAAAGAGAATTATTTCAAAAATCTGTTTCGTCCATGTTTCTGGAAAAATCTTTTGTTTCGTTCCAGTTCACATACAGTTACCTTCACCGTACTACACTTTACCCCAGCCATGTTTGCTTTAGCACCATATCTATTTTCCATAAATTTCTCTTGACAGGTTTGTTTCCAACCGCGTTTCGCTCCTTCAGAAAAGTCGACTTCTTCAGTTGTGTACCGCGACATTTGTCTCTTTCAGACACCTTTTCCTCCTTCAGACACTTTTGCCTCGATTTTCTGGTTTCGACCTCGACTGCTGCTTTTAAGCTTACAAATAAATCCACACAATTACATTAGATTAGAAAATGCTTAGACTCCAATATGTTTCCTAAACAATTTACTAGAATTAAGGAAGTATTAGAATAGTTTTTAATATAATAATGTTTCCTGTTTTGTGCTTAATTATTTAATAATATGACCAGAAATATGAAACCAGTGACTACAGTGTAAGATATTTTTCACAGCTATTGTCTCAGAATTCTTTTTATATTATTCGCCGTGGCGATGAAATTAAAATATTCCGAAAGAATCCACAATGAGCTAATGCTTTAATTTGCAATGTGACCAAATCCCATGATCCGGAACACCCATAAAATTAAATACGAAATAATTCTCTTTTGCAGACTTTCATGTTGTCCGTTAATACTAAATTAAATTTTCCACCAGAGCATTTAATTTCAAAGAAAAATCAGATCTGTTTCTAGACAGATTATAAACTAAAAATCGTGAAGTGAATCAACGGTTGCTGTGGAATCTGCCACGTTTTTTTAGTGGATACGCTTTTAAAGCCCTCTCCGCGAATTCATAGAATTCCACCCCAGCAGAAAGTGACTTTCCAGGTCGCGGGTGCGCGGCGCGGCGCGGCTGGGCTCTGCGCGGGGCGGAGGAGTATGGTGAGTCGGCCAGAGTGGAGGGGGGTGGGGGTGGCGGCGTGGTGGACCGGGACCCGTCACTCCTGATTTAGCCGGAAGGGGCGGGCGCAGCGGCGCGGGTTGGGAATACAGCACGCCGAACACGCAGCGCGCCTTGCGGCCTCAGCAACTGTCCGAAAGCCCGGCGCGCCTCCTCCCCCTGCGTCTCGCGCTTTCCCCCACTCTCTGCGTGCCGCGTCGCGCTCTCCAAGACGACCTCTTCCTGCTGCCCTCTAGCCTGGCTCTGGCCTGAGACAGCCCGGCTTTACTCGGGTTACTCGAGTTGCTTGGAAGAACGGAAAAATATTACTCATTGATGTCAGTCTAATAGTAGTCCTTTTTGCGAATACACATTCATGTCCATCTAATAGTCTGGTTTGCGAATACCTCATTTAACGGTCTCTCACCAATGCTATTCGCCAGACGGGACCAGCGTAGGTGGCTCAGAGCATTAGTTTAGTAACTATCTACATGGCTAGATGGAATTCAGCTGCTAACTGGAGGAAAATTCTAGCGCCCGTCTGCTTTGTAGTTTTACGTGGTTTCCCCATTCAACACCAGGCGAATGTCAGAATAGTCCTAACAAAGAATCACGGTCCGCGCGATCTTTCCTTCCTCTTCCTTGGCCTATCCTCAGCACCTGCATACACGCACATACTGATACATACACCACACTACCACACGTGCCGGGAATCGGGAGCTTGAGCGTATTCCGGCTGGCGCGGTGCCCCACTGGTGGGAGATACCTGTTTGGGAAAACACCGCAAGGCGGCGGATACAGTTGTCCGTCCGATTTCGCCATCCAGCGAGGGAAGATCTCCCCCACATCCCGCGATGAACTACACTTACAGGACTAATGACCTTACCAGGTAACGCACTAGGAATCACTCAAATAATCAATCAGTCAGTCAACCAATTAACCAAAAGGGAGGGGCAACGACGCACGCCGGAATATTTTGCAACATAGTTGAAGAATTTTTTTATGTATTAAAGAACTAAGGAGACTTTAGAATTGAATCGCTTGTTCTCGAAACCCCTAATGACCGCTCACTAAGAATTTTCAGAATGAAAATAAAACGCATTACTTTACACTCAGTGGAGCACCAAACGAACAATTGAACCAGATGTTATCGCCACAGTTCGAGGTGGAAGTGAGGGATTTTTATACCAGTCGATATATATTATAATAGTGTGATCAGGATATCTCAGAATCTGTAAGAATATATACATGTTTCTGCCCCAAGCGGTTCAATGATTTTCTTTAAGTTTGTGTTGAAATGTTTTCAGTTTTTGAGCTGTGACTAGGTCACACATAATTTGAACTTTTCTCTTCTTGCGGTTCTTTCCGCGTAGACTCAGATGTCCACGTCCTTTTTATGAAGAATAAGTTCGATTGCACAGCTGTCACCTACGTCGAAATATACCAAAATTAAAAAAGCATTGTGTTTATATGCAGCCCTGGCTGTAAGAGTAAGCTGGAGTTTCCACGAAGATATTCAACATGCTGAATAATTGTTTTATGAACATTTCATTAGCATTGAAAGACGAAAATATCACATAGAGTTAAGACATTTCTAAGGATAAATGTCTTAAAAGATGAAGCAGGAACCCTTTACCTAAATAAAATAGAAGAAAAAAATTGCGCAGGACCCGTTAAAAGCCCTTTCATTGGTGTGTGTCAGTTAATTTAAACGAAAAATCAGAATATATTCTAGATGGATTATTAGAGATAATATGTTGATATCTTCTGAGCTTTTGATAGAAATCAGTTTAAAACTTCCTTTGTAAATATTAGGACCAATATATAGAGACAAGTAACCAGTAGGAAATGAGTCAATATAATGAAGCAATTAAATATTATAATCTATAAAATTAAATCTACTGTTCGCTACTACTCTTTTATCTATATATCAATATATTTTCTTTTTAATGATGACACTTTACATGTGGCTGGAACGATTCATCTTACAATATTTTCTTCTCAAAAATGTTGCCAATTATTTTATGCAAATTTTTCAATTCATCTGGAGATTTATATTCTAGGGACATTTCAATTGTTCGATTTAGAGGGAGTTTACTATTTTAAGTGATCTCTCTAGTTTTTGTTTCTCTCTCTCTCTCTCTCTCTCTCTCTCTCTCTCTCTCTCTCTCTCTCTCTCTCTCTCTCTCTCTCTCTCTCTCTCTCTCTCTTGCCCAGCTCCACTAACGTTCTTTTCCAACTCCCCTATGGGATGGGAATGTATTGATGCCTCAACGAGTCGCACGCTTTCAAATGTTAATGAGAGTTAGAGACATTCTTTTGAAATGAAAAATTGTGCGACATTAGTGGAGTTTCGTCTTAATTTCACACTGGAAAATATATGCGTAATATGAAAAGGATTGATAAAGAAAAACTCATGAAAAGCAACTTCCAGGATATTAGGAAATAAATTCGTGGCGTTTATGAAATACTCCTCTTTGTACGTATGGAATCAATTTGGATGAGAAAATTTTTCTGGTAACGATAGTTATCAACAAAGTTGTAACTAAATTTCATAAGTATTAATGTAGTTTTGTGTCTTTAACTATTTGTAATGTACTTATTTGAATATTTGTTTTAGTACCCCTCTAATAATTTGTAGATTTGGCAAGTTTAACTACATTTTATGATTATTATTAGTACTTGTGCCATATACATGCTTCTGAAAAATTATTCTTGTAAGATGCGGTATCACGTCCATTTTAACTAATTTATTTAATCTCTAGAATTTGTTTATCTCCCTGGATTTTTTCAAACACTAACGTAATGAGTAACAAATAATGATCGTATATCTTAATGGAACAATATTAAAAAGTACATAGAGAAATATATAATTATTAATGATCGGCAAATACTTTTTCCTGATAAGCATTTCTAAAACATTTAAAATATTCTTTGCGAATGCTTTTATTTGAACATAACTTTCTGACTTCACACCCATATTATTTTTATTGCGTTAATATTGTTGTATTCTTGCATTTGATAATATTATTTCTGACACTTGTTCGTGAATGTGTTTGTAAAAATGTGTCGAAAAATTTACATATCTTGGTTTACTTTACCTAGAATACATTTGACAATGATGAAGTAGTTGGTTTCATCATTTTATGACCCAGTTTAGTAATGAAAATGTATTCATCAACCTATATATTTTCACTGAATTTGCATTTTTATCGGTTCGTAAGAATAACTTTGATAATTATTCTTTTAAAGCATTTAACATATTTATGTAAGTCTTTGGGAAATTCAAAAATTACACTTCATTTTATTTTTTAACCAAATGACTAATTTTATTTTTTTGTACTACATTTATTAGTTAACACGAACAGCATGAATGTGTCAAACCAAAAATGAAACAAATCCTGAATTTTTACTTTGAGCTTATAAATTAAAAATATACCTCTTCAATGCGTAATGATGAATGTGAAATGTACGTAGAGAGAGCCTGTTCTTGTCTTCTGCACTCTGTTTTTCTCGTTTTTATCATGTAAATAAATGTTCCATTAATCTAATTTTACATCTCCATATTGCGTGCTGGAGAACAATAGGGATTTTCCTTTGGCGGAGGATTTCATAGTAAAAATAGGAGCTATGTTCCATTTATTTTCGTCACAAAGAAATATATAGAGAGATGTATTCATGGAGATCGTATTCTTTATATCCACGACCAATAGAAGAGAGTTTGTAACGCAGAGTAATATTAAATTTTTTTGAGCAAGAAGCGATTTGCTTTCAGCTCTTCATGAGACAGTCGTGTGTGCAGCATGTGCCGTCGTGTGTAGCATGAGGCAGTCATGCGTTTTAGCTTCAACATACATTTTCTCAGTTGCTCATGGAATACAGACGATGTCAACATTTTTCTCATAATGCTATTACACTTCAGAAACCTACACAGGAATATATTTTTTAAATTATCTTATTATCTCAGGTACATTTAAAAGATTTACTGATGATTCGATGAAATCAAATGGCGTTGCCAAAACATTTAGTTACCGCAACCATCTTTTCGAAAGAAACTAATGTGCTAAAACAGCACGTATTTTCTCATCCGTATTTTCACACATAATTACGCCAAAAGTACTCCAATTTTCAAAAAATTCTACGTGACATTATTTCAAAATCTATCTTTAAGGAAGAGATTTTATTAAGGGAAAATCGTAATCTTTAATGTCTTATTTGTAGGAAAACTCCGAAAAAAATTTGAACTTCTCCAAATTTTGAGAAACAAGGGTTTTCAAGGAATATGCGACGTGTACCATTTTTTTAAACGTCATTCACACTATCTAACAAAAAAAATTAAAAAACGGTTCAGCAATTTTTATTGGATATTTGGAAAATGTTCCATGGGTTTCATGTAAAATATTGCCCCCCAAAAAGAAAAGAAAATATCGGTTTAAAATTCAAGGGACCGCGACATCAGTCAGATTGATTGGGGAATATCAATTTTGGAGAAAAGCGGATGAACGGTTTAGTCGCTAGCGCTATTCACAAACAGACAGGCAGACGTTTTGCCATCATTCGATTTTTCGGTATCAAGAACTCGGAAAACATGTATTCTGGCTACATCCCGTTAGAGGATTTTTTTTCTAAATCTAGCAACTGAATTTATCCACATTTTCGTTACCAGGGTCCTGTAATAAGAGTTTTTCTGTCGAATATTCGCTGTTCTTTCGCACTGCATTACATAACTTTCTCTGTACTCCGTAGAGAGAAAGTAAAAGGAGTTGATTTTCACTATAATTGACACTCTGTCCTACCCCACTCTTCCCCTCCCGATTCTGCCCCATCCAATTCTGTCCCACCCAATTCTGGTCCATCCAATTTTGCCCCACACAATTCTGCCCCACCTAATTCTACTTTACCCCAATCTGCCCACCCCCCTTGGCCCCAACCCAGTTTTCCACATCCCACTCCTCCCCACCCCACCCTAATCTACCTCACCTTCCTTAGCCCGACCCCATTCGGCCCCACTCTACTCTACCTCTTCGCACTCCACCCCACCCCACTATGTCCCATCCCACTTTGCTCACCCCTCTCTGCCTCACCCCGCTCTACGCCTCTACGCTCTACACCCCTCTGCTCCACACTACTCTGTCTCATCCCACTCTTCCCCATCCATTTCTTCCCCATCCCACTGGGCCCCACATCACTCTGCCTTCTCTTACCCCTCTCCACAATCTCACACATCCGCCCTGCCCCACTGCACGCTGACCGCTTGCCCCGGCAGCTCTTCCCGTCCACTCTACCGTAGCTTTCCCTGTTGGAACTAAATTTTCAACTTTGACCTTCAATTACACATACTATAATTGCGCCATCGGAATGAATTCTAATTATTTACGAGACATGTTATGTGTTTTCAGAATATTAAATTCGATATTTGCCAATTTCCTCCTTGTTTTCGAAAATCCGTGTGTTTACTTAAATTATGATGTAATGGGTGAAAAATGTAGAACGGGGAAATTATTTCTCTTCCCTTATTAACAGTGGCGTTCCTCTTGATTTGATGGTCAAGTTTTTTCATGAACCAAACAAAAATATATTCCTGGGTATCTTCTATTAAATATACCCACTCTTTCTGCCTACTCCGCCTACTTTATCCGTTCTGTCGCTCCACTCTCTCGATTTCACCTTCGTTTGTGTTGCCCACTCGACCTACCCCTCACGCCTAATCCACTCTTCCCTACACTCTTCCCTTCCCCGCCTTCTCTTCCTCCCTCTCGGCCCGGTCTTTCCCCCACCGATTGTACCTACTTCTTCCCATCTGCCCTCTTCCCTTATTCCGCCCACCCCATTCACCTCTAATAGGAATACGTACAAACATCTTGGTTGTAGAGCAACTCAAAGGAATCTCCCAAACAAAAATAAAAGATCTCCTAAACACAGGAACTCAACAAAGTATACAAATAAGAAAAACAATTCAAAAAATACTCAGCATAGAACTGAACTCACGCATGAACCATTGCAGCAAATTGAAAACCATTGGTACAAACGACATTCCTAATAAACTTTACTCGCTTGAGATTTTACACGGCCCATACCTGACTTTGAAGATACGGAGAGATACATTTGTGTAATAGTGATAAAGAGTGGAACGCGAAGATTTGCTCTTCGTGGTGATCATACTGAACTTGGATTGGTTCATCTTCTTCAGTCACATCAAATTGAAAGCTCCAGAATATGTTTTCTGTATGGTGAAAATTGTGCAGAGCAAGTTCTGTTCTCTGTAACTGAGCTCTGGTTAGGCAACTCCTCTTAAGCTCAGACAAAGCAATTATGCAGTGACTATGGACCAACTACTAGTAGGATTCAACTATGAAAACAGCTAACCATTCCCGACGACCATCCATCTTTCCTTGATGAGCCCATTACACACCGAGAATCAACAAACATAGGGCAAAACGAGTTGACGTCTATAATGAATCAAGATTGTGCATGGATACCAGAAATTATAGAACATTTATACTGAAAGAACCGGTAGAAAAACACAAACGTAGAATTTGCCATCATGAATATGAATCTATCGATTTTTAGATAATGCAATACGCTTGCAAAAATTGACTATCTTCGATGTCACAATACTTTGCCAATACTATTATCGAAGCTTTGCGTAACAATTTTGGTATAATAGTAAGAGAAAACATTTTGTACTGTAAAAATGAATCCCCAAGTCATTGAAAACGTCAAAATTTATTAAGCCAGAGAAATCAGAACAAAAAAAACAACAATCCAGGCTAATAGATCACATTGAATCCTAATCTACAAAAAGGAAAGAAAATTTTCACTATTACTCCACCGTTAGCTAACAACGTCAAAGAGACAATAAGAAACTGATAAAACACACAGATCTTACTCTTGGTCAAAATTAAGACCACACTAGCTCTCGCTGGAATCCAGCCAGCGTGCTAACTTAAAAGTGTAAAAATTGATCCAATGGCTCCTCTTCTAAAAGGCTTTTTACCAAAGTTATTGACTGACAATCTGAATCAGCTCAATATTTATCAGTGTTTACCCTTCATTCTAAGAACAGAACTGTTGGATACTGACACATCACCCGCGAAATGTCGAAAGACTTTTAATTGCAATTCGATGAGAGGAATACATTGATGTAGCTAGTTTAACACAAAATTATTCCTTCATGAATTAATTTCAACTGCGAACAATAATCAAGCAGTAATCTATTTCGTGAGTTCTTTCTGGAATGCGAATCTAATTTCAAAAACCTCTGTTTCTCCAATGAAAGTTTTAGAAATAATGAAATGGAAAATTAATCCCTGAACAGATACACAGAAATATTTCTCTGAAATATCTGTGTTTTTCAAAGTAATTTCTTACTAGCCAGTCTAATCTTGTACAGAATCATGTGCTTTGAATTTACAAACATTCTACTTTTCAGAAGCTTTGCGTTTATACGTCGCAGCTTCCGCATCGACGAAACAATCAGGTGCAGAAAAGAAACACGAAACAGTTCTGCGGACAATGCTGCTTTTCTCTACATTCGCCCACAACATGGAAAAGGCCCGTAATAAATCCTATTGTATTCGCCGAACTAGCTGATACGGCTTTGTGTATTAGCTATTCAGCTTGTTAAGGGCGAAACAGATATTTTGCTCTGCGCGCGTTTCCGACATCCCGCTAGGCTGGCGCGCCGCAGCGAGCGCGTGGGAGGAGGGTGGGACGGGCCGGGGAGGGGAGGGGAGGGGCGGGGAGCGTCGGGGAGGGGAGGGGAGGGACGGTAGGGGCGAGGAGGGGTGGGCGGGGCAGGGAGGGGAAGGGAGGGGCGGGGCGGACGGGTTCTGGGAAGGGATGGAAAGAGTGCGTGGGTGAATTGACAGGCGGGAAAGGGAAAGTGGGGAGGTGGGGTCGGCCAGACAGACGGGGTGGATAGGCCAGGCACGGCCATGACAACCGAGGCGTGATGTGGCCTGCAGGGGCGCACTAGGTTGGGCGGAGAGGGATGGATTGGTGCGGTGCGGGGACCGCGGAGTAGGGATGGTGATTCTGCTGCGTCGGATGGCGCGTAGCGGGGAAGGTGGGACGGGCGTGCCTTGGAGGGACGGGTGGATCGCGGAAGGACGAGGCGGCATGAAACTGACTTGAAACCGGGGAGGCTTGAACAAGTCGGTACGAGGCGACTCGGGGCGGGGCGGGAAAGGGTGCACTGGAGCGGGAGTTTCGGGGAGGGGCTTCCTGTAGGGCGGATGGTGGAATGGGCGTGGCGGAGTGACGCGGTGTGGGGCTAGTGGGTTTGGGGATGAATGGACAGCTGGGGGAGACGAACGCGGGCGAGGCAAGGCGTGATGAGCAAGGTGGAATGATGCGGCTGCAAGCGAGGTGGGGGGTGGGGGGTACACCAGAACAGGCACGGAGGAGAGAGCGACTAAGAGTTCCGGTGGAGCGGGTGGTGGGATGAAGGCGGTGGAGCGACACGGAATGGGACTGGTGGGTTGGGTTTGGCACCGCGGCATAGATCTGGGGAGTCAAAAGCGGGCGGGGCTACGCGGGTGGGGAAGGCGGAACGACGCGGGTGGAGGCGGGGCGGGGCGGGGCGGGGCGGGGCGGAATGGGGGAGAGCGTGGGATGACCGGGAGGGTATGTGCTTTGGCAGTGCGCATGAAGCCGTTTTCACAAAGAACTGCTATCGTGGCATGTAAACCGAGTGCGGCGCACCAGTGGACGGCTTGCTGTCCGCACCCAGCACGTTTTATTCCGCGCCAGCGACGAGAACTTCGGTTCTGCCTCTACTAATATAGTGCTGGGGATGGAAAATTTAGGATGGATCACCTAAAATTATCTCCACATAACACTTTCAAATTTTCGAAGAAAATTGGGCGCAATTTGAAGAACGTAATTGATGTCTGTGTTTCTTAGAAGATTTTTGAAAAAAATAATGACAAATAATGACAGTTTTTCCGCACGAGAAATATCTTTGCCAACGCAATTTATAAATTTCAATGTGCGAATCATTTTATTTTTTCAAAAAACGATGTTTCAATATCTTCAACGGTTCTAGAGGTATTGGAGGTTGTGAGACGTTCTGTAATGAGTAATATGTTCCCGAACTCATTCGATCTTGTCATATGTTGAGGATAATATTGCGGAATATAACAAAATTATAATAAACAATAAGTAGTGAATATAAATGTACAAACAGTCCCTTATCTTGTCATTAACGAAAACTAATTTATGTTAAGATGATTTTTAATATTTTATATTAGAAATTCAATCATGAAGATTTGTCGGCAGATAAGAGAATCTGAGAGGTTTCTAATTCTATTTTACATGGCAAATAAAAACAGCATAATATTCTTGGAAAGGCTGACTTTGAATATTAGCTAGATATTGTGAAAATGGAAAGACAAATATAAGCAAATGAATAAATATTACTCACTTTAAACAGTTTTATATAACTGATTTGATGTTTTAAAATGCATGACAAGTGAGAGTTAGCGAGGTTGTGGATGGAACTCTGCCGCTTCCAATTTGCTTATTTCTTTCTGAACAAAATGTCAATCTGGTATTATTTTAAATGCTGAATATAAAGTCTTATAATTTACTAAAGCTATTAGTTATAACTTAAAAAACAATTGGTCTATATTACCAATTCTCAAAACATCTTAAGATTTATATTTGAGATTCATAAAATAATATCTTCATCATGAATATGTTCGTAGAAATTACCATGTTGACTGAAGTGTGTTCTCTTCTTGTTTTTCGGTAAAGTCTGACCTCGGTATTCTTCTCATTTCCTTCCATGTCACTCCCCTCACATCATACTTTTTCTTTTTCCCCTAACACTTTTTTCCGACGATCCTCTATCGGTGCCAGCCGTCACGTGTCCACGACGACAGCAACCTTCAAGCAGATTCCTCCTTCCCCTCTGCTCTTTTGCTTTCCCTACACCTCCCTTGCAAAGCTTCCAAGCCAACACACATGTACGTACTCGCTCGTTTTTTACCACGCTTCGTATAAATCGAGGAAGACGCACAGCAACGAGTCTCCAAGACATAAATCATCACTGAGGCAGTTGCCATCGCCGCCCTCACCCCTTCCTCCCCTCATTCGGCCCTCCTCCGCGCTCACCCTTTCGACCTCGCCCGCGCCGAAGCTTGCGGCCGCGGCGCGTCCAATTTCCGGTTTCGCCGCCAGGGGGCTCCCTAAGCGCGGGCAGCGTCATCCGACGATAGCCCCTTCCCTCCCTCACCCCTTCCGGCTCTCTTTCTCACCCTCTCACCCTGCCTCTTCACCCCTCCGTCCTCTACTTCGACGCCCGATTTTTGTCCCGAAATAGAGCAGCATCTGTAAATAATTTAGTAGAACATGTAACGATGTATTTTACAGCGTTGCTACTAAATCAAACATGGCCGACCGCTACCGTGCCCGCGAATAAATGAAACGCAGCCGCTCGCGGTTTTTTTAGGTGAGTTCTCGTTGATACGCCTCATCGACCTCGTTTGCTGGTCGTAGTCACCATACATAGACATATAGTGTTCTATTTATAAGATACATAATACGGGGAGAATGACGAATTTATAACTTTGTGATTCAAGAACAAAATTTTTTTTGTTATACCTTCTTGGAAATTTTATTTCTTAATACTTTGAATTTATATATAAGCTGTTCGGATGCACGTTGAAGTGAATTTCATTAGTTGACTTAATGTTGTAAGAACTTTGGTAACACAAACTGCTATACATCATATGTTCAATTACTAAACGGTCATTAAGGAGCCGTAATGATCATTAAAATGAAATGTATTGATATGCTACTTTTTGTTCAATTGTTAAATGGTAGCATTCTGGATCGGAAACTGTGTGCTTTTGTAATTGGGATTTTAACACTGCATGACCCATTTTAATGACACCAAAACCCACTAACAATTGTGTTAATTAACACCTCAAGACTTGAAGATTAAGAACATTTTTATTAACCTTTTTAGACCAATGGCTTCGTTTGCGTTCCCGAATTTCTTATTGTTGTAACGTAAGACTTGAAGACAGCCAAGGTTGATCTGTCAAAGGTTCTTTCCGTGTCGCTTCCCTCGCTGACGCAGAATTCGCTCGCCGTCTCGCTCCGTTGCATAGTCGCATATCCATTGGGTTCCTATGCAAGTCACTAATTGGTTTTTGTACATTGAAAATAAGGAAAAGTGATATAATTTGCACATGTTGACATAAATTATCATATTTTTTATTTTTTGAATTAATTAATTGTATCAGTCCTAAAAAGTACACCAAAATGCTTTCAGAGAAGAATAAAGAAGTTTTTCATGGAGGAAAAGTAAGATCCAACATTTGGAACTTCTTTTGAATGGAAGAGATCTGTCAGAAAAAGTCACAACTTTCAATGATGATGATGATGATAATAATAATAACACTGGTCTTCCTGCTGATGAAATTTTTTGACATTGCTCTCTCCCAATTGGAGAGTTGGTATAAAAATAAAATAAATACACTTCTGAAAAGTTTTATCAACACGCTTTTTCTAACAAAAATAATTTCTAAAAAATAAATACATTTATAAAAATGTATTTTTCTCTCAACTATTTTAATTAATTAAATTTATTTAAATCAATTATAAACATCTATTTTCGGCGTTTCGTACATGCATGCGCTTCCTTCAATTGGCATAGCAATTGTGAATAGCAATGAGACCCAGAGTACACAACTGTGTGTATACCTTTTTTCCCAGAAAATATCAGTCCAAAAATTACAATATTGAAATAGATGTGTTTATCCAGACGGAAATATCTTAATATCCCAACTCTTAAAATATTTTTTCCAATTGTTAAAAACGTAAGTCTAAAAGGATCGTCAGGCTATGTAATTACAAACTCAAAACCATTAAATGTGAAATGACAATAGGCATTTCAGTGTTGTGTAATATTGTCTATTATTTGCCTGTTTTTGGAATCGTTATCATGAATGCCTCGTTACTCGTTACCGTGCAGTCCCTTAAAGAAATACTTTTTTGTCGCAATGAAGTAGTAATAAAAGGTTGACATTGATATTCTTAACGCTGTGTGCTGCAATATAGAATTGTATTTTAATGCTAATTTGTCCACATAAGTGTTTTGTTTTGAAGATGCTCCATTCGTGAGTATTTTGCTGTTACGGGAGCAGAAAAATAATAATTTGCATGTCACAAGTATTGATAATTAGTTCTAAATAATGTAACATTAATTTAAGAGAATAAATCTTTTAAAGAATGCGAAAGAAGGAGTGATAAGTGTTGGTTTCTTTTATGTACTATTATTTTAAGGCTACACCAGTAGAGCAAAAAGAGAATGGGAAGCATATTTGTAAATAATCTAATTTTTCTGAAGTTGCTATAAGGGTAAAAAAGGGAATTCCATTTTAAGTATACACTGTCTTTGTTAATTTATTTAAAGTTTGAAAATCCCTTAATTATAGTCAGTTTTTGATTGTTGCAAATTGCATTTTCCAAACCGTTCCGTCAATAGATATTATTGATGTAATTAAACATGAAATTATCACTTAATCCAGTTCATATTGTTTTTTGTTCTACTTTGCTTGTATTACGTATCGGTTTCATGACATTTTGAAGTATATAATTTTTAAAATGTGATCGAATTTTCCGTTGAAGAAAAAATGATGGGGGGGGGGCAAATACCCCGTATTTATTTCGTATCAATATTTGATTGCAATTTATAATTCTCCAAATACACATAATTCTTACATCAAAACGTTCGTTTCGAAACCAAGTTATGCTGAGAATGCAGTACGTTTCTTCCAGTGTTCATAGTTTGTGGCGAATTGCAGGTAGACAGCGCCTTACGAGAGAACGTACGATGGAAGGGCCTGGAAACACATTCGTAAGTGGAATATTCGAAGTTCGAGGAGAATTGCTATTTTTGATGGTCCTCAAGAAGGGTACTCAAGGTTTTCTTATTCTTATTCTTATCCTTTTTCTTCTTGTGTCTGCTAGCGGGATCAGATTAATCGAGAACATTACTAGTAGATGGTTTGGGTTCACTGTTTTCCACAAAATTATTTGCAGCTTTGCCAAATACATCTTCCATTTTATTTTTGTTGAAATGTGATGGCTGTTTGAATCTCCGAATGCTCATAAGTCGGAAGCTGCCAGTATTTTGTATTGTATATCAATTTAGTGAACTGAATCTAGTGAATATAAGAAGCACCAGGACGTGAAAAAATTATATGGTTATTAAAATAAATAAATAATAAAAAACGTATTTGAAACTATGTTGGAGTGGGAATAAAATGCTTTACCCTCTTCACACTAATAATTACGTTTAAATTACCTAAAACCTGGAATAAGTTTATTTAATAGGTTTAGTGTACATTCTCGTAAAGAACGATATCAAGGAATGGTTCATTTCTACTTTCCTTATAGAATCCTAAAATAAATAAAATGTATATATACTCATATTGTTATTTTGTAATAATTGTTGAATGTATTGTAATAATTTGTGAAATGTATATGCTGTATACTGTTATTTTGTAATAATTGTGAAATGTTCACAAGATGTATGATATGCTTTGTATTTACTGCTCGTTTTCAACAGTTTCCTTTATTAATTTACACTTTTCATTTCGCTTAGTGAGTCATGTATGAAATCATCTAACGAATTTATTGAGTTATTGACCACAGAATAATTGAGGGGATTGTGTGTGTTATAGTGTACACGTCTATTAATTATTTGAGTAACAATATTCAATGAACATACGTATTTTAATTTTCCAATCGCTTCCAAATTTTTGGTTAAATATGCATATGTGATTTGTGCTGAATTTAGATAAACGAAAACAATTAAACGGGTCCCTTTAATAGCTTGAAAGAGCAACGCATGCGTGTTTTTCCCGTCGTGGAAAATAAATTAAACAGATCGGATTCGAGCAATCTCTGCGAACACATCGAATTTGACCCTATTAAATTAATCTCGCGCCTGGAGTATCATAAAGATTATTCAGTATTTCGATCCAGTCAGAGCGATACGTCAATTGAACGGCTCACGAAGAGAGACATTTTGTGAGCTTTTAACATTTTGCATCGGCGGTAGGACAAATTGGCGTGATACGACATGAAAGTGGAATTTTGTGTTCCACATTCTATTCAGGCAGTTATAACCTTTGCGGCACGTAGTCAGAATGGAGGCGGGACCAGTATTGCCAGGAATGTGTGCCGGATTAAAATCGAGAGAAATCCATAGATGGAAGAGTATGGTGTGTAATATATGTAGGGGCTGTATATTATATAAACGAGCTTTGTTAATTTCCGAAGAGAGTGGATTTCGCGTTCGGTTTGCAGTTAAATTGAAATCGCGAGCGCCGCCAATACGAGGTGAAGCAGGGCGGGAGAGCCTGGGAGAGGGGAGGTGGCTATTGTAATGCGATTTCAAGGTGAGCGCGGCGTGGAGTGACGGGGCTTGGGCATTATCCTGGTGGATGCAGAGGGGGATGGGGCGCTAAGAGAGGAGGCAGAGCAAAGAGGATGCAGAATCCACATCCCGTATTACGTGACTCGGCTCTTCATTGCCGGTTCCCGACGGGGAAATAACATGCTTCCACTTTTGACTTGCGGAAACAAAAAGTGTTATGGTGAGACGAGGTCGCGCTCGAGTCTAAGTGAACTTTTCACTGCTGTTAGACTGGGGATTTGATTTGTTCTCGTTGTTGCACGTTATATCGTAGAAAATGCCATGATATGATTTTTTATGGACTTAAAGGATTAAATTTTACCCTGACTGTTCTAGTGAATAAGAACGTAATAAGAAGTGAATAATAATGTAAGAAGCGTTTATCGATTTGTTCGTCGTCCATACTAGGCTATGTTTAGAACTGATACCAAACACGTTTTTAAAAATCAATTATTTTTATATAACTATATATAAAATACTATTGTAGTTTTATATGCACAAATTTGTGAATTTTATATTATTTGAAATAATTGAAAATGTATAGATGAAATCAGCTCATTTTTTTCTGGAATATGGCCTTACAACATGCATTTGAAACTTGTAAGTGTACTAACAATAAACATAACAAAATATTTTTAATGAAAGAGTTTGATAGTAGTTATTGTGCTATAATGACTATTTTTTGTTGCAGGTAAGAACAACTGAACCTTAACCAAAGGAGTCACTTTCATTCCGTAAGTTTTGTATTTTTTTAATTGAATTTATGAAAGTTTCTTGTGAACTGCGAAAGTGTTTCTTTTTTGATAGGCCCTGCATGGTGTAGTTTATTCTCTTCAGTGTCGCTTATTTGTTTCTGTAGTGACATAAAAAATTGAGTTAGTAATAAAAACATTCAACGTTTTCAAATCCATATTTAATACAATGCCAATTGAAAATTTATTGCAGGAGGATTTTGCAAATTTATTGCATTTCCATTGCTAGCAGTTTTTTCTTTATTATATCACTGTGAGCAATGAGCCATTTTACCATCTACTATTTTACAATTCTAGCACCTAACTGCAACGGTTTGATAATCATCACTTCAACTCAGCGTCGCTAGTCTAATTGCTTAACTACGCTTCGTAAAGTCACGGAAGTTAAGAAACTCGTAACACCGGGTATTCCTGGATGGGTGACCGTCGGGAAACTCCGGTTGCTAACAGTGCCGAACCCCTGACCAAAGAATAAAAGCAATGACTAACTCCCACTCATTGTTCAAAGGATGGCTAAGAGAAATAGTTTCGAAAAGGAAGCAACAAACATTTTTTTAAAATATTTCAATATTTTGCTTTGATTACATTGTCTTAAGTATAAAGAAATGAAATAACACGGCATATGGTTTATAAACAGTTAACGTGCTAGACCAGACAGGTTTCCGTGTTCGTGATATCCACTCTAACATAAACAAATATTTTCTAATAGATGTTCTACCATTTAGACTAGAATTATCACTTTCAGAAAAAGTTTATTTATTGTAAATATATTATTTTACACTTTTTACGCATTTATTGTAAGGTACCGTAATTTGAATGAGCAATCTGTTTCATAATATTTGCTTTGTGAAGAGATTCATTAGTGATTAATTAATACAATTTCGCTACCGTATGTTAATACAAAGTTGGGCTTTCTTTAAATACATAGGCGGAAACTGGCTTTGTACTGCATGTATACAATAGCATGACAATGGTAAAAAAAAGTCACGAAGAAAACCGAACAACATTTCTGTTCCTCGTTGATTAGACTCACGCGAAGGAAACGCTATAAAGCTCTAATCAACTACTATGGAGAGGGGGGGAGGACGCCCACGACGACCTCACAAAACGAGGGGCGAAATCCCGTCTTATTCCTTCCGCACGGCTGCAAACAAACCTCGACGGCAGCGGTGGCGCGCCGCGCGGCGGAATATAGAAAATCGATCGCTTTGCATCGCAAATCGGCTTTCGCCGGTCGCGCAAGCCGCGGAATTGAAAATGGCGGCGGCAGCGCTGCACCTGGCGCTTATCGCGATGACGAAACAAATGGCTGCATTAAGGAGTCTCGCCTGGCGGCCGCCGGGAGCGCCCCACCCGGCCCTGCCGCTGTGCTGGGGCTGCAGCTGCCGCCGCGAGCGTGTACAGCTGAAGAGCCTGCATAGGAACTCTGGAAGAATGTTGTCGCTTCCAGCCTGGGCTGGCCGAGAGACTCCGCGTCGCAGACAGAGTTGCCAACGTTTTGGTTGTCATATTGCAATATCTTCCAGGTGAGTATGCTGTATGACTACCAAAACGTTGGCTATACTACTTAGTCATCTCCCGCGACGCGTCTCTCAGTTTATAAGTACATAAGCGGCGTCGCAAAACGAACTGTACTCCGTGAAGTCAGAAAGCAACTCGAGACATCGCGGGTTTCTGGATGGGTTACCGTCTGGGAACGCCGGGGATCTACCGATGCTGAGCCCCTGAACGAAGGGATAAAAGACAATGACTGATCACTTCTGACGGTCGAATGGCTAGATTGAAGAATGATTACTCCTCACAAATGTTCGACGCCAGTAGGTGTCTGTAATAGAACGTCGTTACAATTTTCTATACCAGAACTGAAACTACAGGATAGCGAGCTCGCGCTCCGCGAGGTATAAAGTGTAAGCGCCGCAGTCGAGAAGCAGTGTGAAGAGTGGTTTCTAGAATATGCGTGCTTAGGAGCGTACTACTGCCGAGCTGAAAGTTACAAAGGCGTTGTGTTAAATAGTGCGACGAAGTTGATGATTCCTCAGGTGGACTTCGCAACTTCTTTGCTTATTTGACATAGACTGGGTAAACTGCAACTTGACTAATCTTTGGTACATTCCCCTGATTTACGGAAAATTGTCAAAATATATTGGAACGATTTCGTATTGTACCATGAACAAATAAATTTGTGTTTACTGAACTGCGAAAGTTTAAATTTGACAACATACTGTGTCTTAAAATTCATTTTATACAACACTTAACTAGTGACCTGCAGCTGTAAAAATGCCGCTGAACAAAACCACAGAAAATTATTTTCCAAAAAGTAGCCTGGACAGTGCTCAAATAAACTACAAAAAAACACTCATGTAACACAGCCATAAATTAAATATTTTAATACAGTATGTTGCAGTAATAATGCAGTATATTTATGTTGTTCATCATTTCAATCGAAATGAAAATTATTTTATTCTTTTTAGATTACCTCCGTTTCCTGAATATCTCACAAAACCATATACGCATCTCGCATAGTCGGAAGCAGCATAGTTGTCTCACATTTTTGTATGCATTGGAAATCAGTAATATAGATCCACGACCTAGCCGTTCAGTTTGGTTCCATTATGAAGCCATCTGAACTTTGTTGGGTCCGAATACGAAGTCTTTTAAATCCATTTGCGAAGTTTGGTATGCTCTCATTGGTCCAGCTTGTTAGAACATTTTCGGGAATATTCTTTCATTATTTTAACAAACCCGGCTTAGGTGGCTCAGGGCATGAATTGATGTCACTACAGTTCCTATGTCGAGGAGGTGCTTGGATTCAAGTATCGACGGTAGCAGGATTTTTGACACTAGCTAGGTCCAATTCAGCCGCTGTCTGGGGGAGAATTCTAGCGGCCGGCTGTTCTGATGGGTAGTTTTTAGTTTCTGCGATCAACACCAGGCGAATACCTCAGCAGTACCCGAGCAACCCCGATCGCGATCTTTCCATTCTCTTCCTTATTCTATCCTAACCCCTTACTTACTCTTACATGCACTACAGTATCACACTTGTCGGGGAACCAGTCGTAGCTTCGAGCTTGTCCTGGCTGGAGCGATGACACACTGATGGAAGATAGTACCTGATTGGGGAACAACCCGCAAGCCGGCGAGTAGATTGGCGCCGGATCTCGTCATCCAGTGATGGAAGATCACCACCACCTCCCAGAACAAAACATGTATCACACATACTTTGACTAATGACCTTAGCAATTGACGCGCCCGGATTCACTAAACAATTAGTCAGTCTATCAATTCACTCACGCCTCACGACGCGGCAAATGGACTCCGAGTTCTCAATTGTCGCAATTGCTGGATATGTGCGTCACCGTACCCTTGCCTCGGATTGATTGATTGATTTTTTCGTATTTCCGGGCGCGTCAACGGCTTTGGTCATTAGTCCCGTTAGTGTAGTGCATGTTTTTTCTCGGGAGATGGCGGTGATCTTCCCCCGCTCGATGGCGAGATCCGGCGCCAACCTACCGTCGGCTAGTGGGGTTTCCCAATAACAAGGACTCTCCCACCAGCAGGGCACCGCCCAGCCGGGACAAGCTCTAAGCTCCCGACCGGTCTCCCGTAATAAGTGATAGTGTAGTGCATGTTAGTGTAAGTGTGTAAGGGGAGAGGATTGGACAAAGAAGAGGAAGGACAGATCGCGCGCGGTTCGTGGCCCGTTTGGTAGGGTACTGCTGCGGCATTCGCCTGGTGTTGATCGGAGAAACCACGGAAAACTATCGATCAGAACAGCTGGCCGCTAGAATTATCCTCCAGCCCGCGACGGATTTCTACCTAGCTGAAAAGCTAGTGTCGAAAATCCTGCCGCCGTGGGGAGTGGGAACCTAGGACCTCCCGGTCAGAAGCGCTGCAGTGACATCAGTTGATGCACTGAGCTACCGCTCCCGGTCACTTGCCTCGGAGTATCAGGGAAGCGACGCTCTCTCCGAAGCGGCCCGACTCTACGCACCTGTGTACCTGAGCTCGGGGGCGGCCTACGACCCCGGCAGTCGTCCTCGCGCATAATAGCGGAAAGAAAAGGACGGAAGATGGCGCAACGGCTATGAGGATTTGAACGTTGTAAACAAGTTGTTCCTGGCGGAGCATCGAGCCGCGGAAAGAGGAAACGCTTAAAGTGTTTCGCAGGAATGGCGCTCGTGAAGAAAGGTAGAGCAAAAGGGGAGATTGGTGAGAAAGACATTCTCCAACTGGATGCTTCCATAAATGATGGCAGAAAGAGATCGCCCGATGTAATTCTGTAGTTGCAGAAAGGAGAAACATATATCGTGTGATATATTGTAGTTGTGAGAACAAAAGGTATTTTGAAATGACCAAATAACTATTAGAAACTACTTATAATTAAATGAAGGTTTCAAACAACGACGATTACATTAATCTTTCTCTATTTCAGAATTTATAATGTGTTTGTAGACGCTAACGGCGTGTTAAGTGGGCAGGAGTAAATTCCTTACTAGTAATTAAGAGTGTATGATTCCATACAATATTATAATATACAGTATTATAACTAAGGTATAATATACTAAATTTATTATTCCGAAATTATAACATTGTGATTCTTGAATAAATGTTCAGACCGCGACAATTTGCCAACGTTTTATCCGCAAGGTAGGTTAGACAATGAAGATGACAAAGACAATGAAATGTGATAATGTTTAGTAACAATCATGATTAAAAGGAAATGAATACATGTATAGTTAATTTTGTCATGAGCTATGAACTTGTGAGGAGCAAAGAAGCTTTTTAGGAAAAAAAACACTTGTATTCTATTCCCGAATCACGAGTGACTTAATAATAATTTACAAATAGAATTGTATTGTACATGAAACGAATGGACATAAGCCTTTCACGAAATTTCGAGAAAGGAATCGTGTATTCAGATTTAAGCTGGCAATATTAATACATGTATGTACATGATGAATAAATTATTATGAATTTGTGGATTAATACCGAGGGTTCGTATTATTCGAAAGTCCTCAGTGGAGAGCTCCCCTGCAGGTTGTAATTCGTGCCAGGCGACAGGGTGTTTAAAAAC